>JAOTAY010000165.1:47729-71640 GCA_025629805.1 Erythroxylum baracoense | reverse complement strand
TTCAATTAATACGAAACATGAATTTTTCTAAGATACAATACTTTTTGATGTAATCAAAATTTAACTTCAATCAATTACAAAAATCTCTTTAAATTAATAAATATTTATTTATTGGTTAATTAATATCTCTATAAAATAATAAAATATTATGATCCCAACAATATTAATCTATAGAGGTTTTACTTTACGTCGTTTTGGAATTAAAAAACCTTAATGAACGACGACACTAACATCAGGTTAAAATTGAAAAAATTAAAAATTTGAGTATTTAATTGTCGCTTTTTAAAGTTTAAGTTATAATTGAAAAATGAGTAAATTTTAGGGTTTTTTTGATAATTAATCCTATTAAAAAAGCCCATAATTATAAGATAGATGCAGGATCAATACCTTGCATTAATTTACAAAATTAATTATGAAATTAAAAATTCAATTTTTAGTTCAAAAAACTTTTAATACATAGTCAAAGAAGAGAAATATCCTATTTAAGATTGATTTAGCAAAATCAAATAGAGTATTGTCAATGTCCATTAAATAGAAAGATTAATTTTCGTAAATATTATTATATTATAGGATAATTAGTTTTTTAAAATATAAGTTTTAACTGTCATGTTAGGATTTTAATTATAAGTTCTTATTTGAATTTACTGTCATATTAGGGTTTACATAATTATTTTGTTTGTTAAAATAAAATTAATTATTAATCACCTAATTTTCAAAACATTTTGACTCTGGTGCTAAAGAGAGAAATTCACCGCCTTCAATTGATAACGAGAGTAGGTCGATTTGAAAAGCTAAAATTGGACAAGACATGTGAAGAGACCAATAATTGGATCCTGCCACTCTGTCTCTCCACTTGTTGATGTTACATCGAACTGTTTCTCCACTTGTTGACGTTACATCGAAAAGCTTATGCAATAAATGTCATCTTCTTTGCTTCATCAAATTTGGTAGGGTTGGCTAATGGGTAAGACACGATCTGCGCTTACCTTATTTCTGTCAAACGTTCCGTTTTATTTGGAGGGTTATCTTTTATCTAAAGAAGCTTAGTTTCTGAAGCCGTCGTCGTGGCTGGTGCTATGCTTTTGATTTAACGCTTTCGTTGTGACGTATGGTTTGATTTCCTAGCTCTTGTAAAGACCTCTTATTTTAATACAATTATTAACCTTTCCAAAAAAAAAAAAACTTCAGCAGACAGTGAACCAAGTAAATGTCATCTACTTTGTTTGCAGTTGCACTCTTCTTGCCAACGTAAATTCATATGGTGGTATTAACTTTTCTGGGATACAAGCAAACTGGAAAAAGAGAGCAGGTATAGCTAAGATGATTGATGATGAGACGCTCCCAATTTCTTATACCATAATTAACCCAATGATTCCGAAAACATACGATTAATCATGTAATTCTTCATTAGATTTAAAAAAGATGATTATTTGTCAACACAAAAACATTCTATACAATACAATTATTCAAGTTGTCACATTCTAAAATATATACAATAGAATAACTCAACTCTAATGAAGAATTGAGTTGATAATTAATGAAGAATTAAGTTGATAACTCTGCTGGCCCCCACCTAAACTCTACATAGTCTGTCTTGTACACTGTGTTATCGACAATCACCCGATCTCCTAAAAAATAACGGCAAAAAAAATAATAACAAAGGGTAAGTTGTTTACTCAATAAAGATAACCGACTGTATCCTTAAAATCAAATAACTCGAAAAAATTATTATAAGACTTAGTCAAGTGATTAAAACATTCATATAATACAAAGACACACATCAATACTCATTTTAATCCGAACAATTGACGTCCATCTCAAAAATTTTACCAAATGATGATTAACACAAAAATTCATACATAACTGCCATTTATGTTGTATCTGATAATTAACTGAATTGCTTGGGTCAAGCTTAACCTAATAGGCTTACATTTAATGATTTGTTAGCTCATCGTATCTCATCTCCTCATAATCACTCACCAAGTAGACACGTAATTAAATATATAAATATCGACACAGGGTACCTTAATTTTTCAATCTCTTTTGGTATCTTGGTACTACTCCAGTACCTAACCATTAACACATGATATCCCCAAGACTAAGGATATCCCTATATCACTCTGGTGCCTAACCATTGGTACAAGACATTCTCGGGACTTAGTATATCCTGATATTTGCTCCACGGATAGATACATAGTCACCACTCACTCATATCAACTTAACTTACCCATCTAAGACCATCGACTGTAGCCTATCCTAAGCAAGCCACCAATTCTCAATTTTCACCAATTATTCACAACATATTATCAATTCGTTTCTATTTAATAACACATTTTCAGCTACTTAACAATCAATACAGTTCAATATACATAACAAATATAAACACGAAACACCTTGTAATTCATGATTGAAACCATTAATCAATAATTTAATTAATGACTAATTGAAAATATAATTTACTAACAAAAAAGATAATCTTTAAAAGTAAATCTAAGGTTATTCGTAATCTCGATTTCAGATTTGACTAATTGATAATCTCAATTACTCCTTAATCAGACTCTCGGACCTAGAATTTACAAAATTTTATTAGACTAATTTATGACAAAAATTTTGACTCAATTACACTTAATAATCCAACCTTATTATCTTTTCTAATTTATTCTTAATTATAAAAATAATAATCTTACTAACCTAACCACAATAATTACTAAAATACCCTTAACTAATTAAAAGTCCCATTTTACCCTTATCCATTTCAATTAATGCCAAAAATGTCCTTCTTATACCAAAAATGTCATTTCAATTAATACCAAAAATGAAGAAGAAGGTGATTTTCATTGGTTATCTTCTAATTTCCAAATACTGGTATTCTTACACATGTTTAGTGGTTTATGGGTGAGTTGCTATGTTGTTTTAATTTACTTATAGGCTTTACAGTTCTCCTCCTCTTAAAAAAATTTCGTCATCAAAATTAAATTACGTACTTGAGGATACTGACGTCAAACTTCATCCTATACCTCCTAAGTCTCCTCTCCGGAGAACAATGATGACTCCACAAAACTTGCACCATCGGAATCTCCCGTCTCCTTAAGTTCCTATTTGTCTATCCAGTATCTCAAATGGCCCCTCCTTATAAGTGATGTCATTTGTAACTTAGATCTCAAGCCTCGATATAACATGACTAAGATCCAATCAGTATCGTCTCAACATTGACACATGGAACACATCAAGAATCTGTGATAACTCTGATGGTAATGCTAATCTATAAACTAAGGGCTCCACACATTGTACAATTTCATATGACTCGATATATCTCTAACTCAACTTCCCTCTCCCATCAAACCTCTCAATTCCCCTCCAAGGTGATACTCGAAGAAATACTATATCTCCAACATTGTACTCCATTTCCTGACAATGTTGATCGACATATTTCTTTTGTAGATCCTGAGCTGCCTTCAAGCATTGGTTTACTACACTTATTTTCTCCATTGTCTACTGAACCAACTTTGATCCCTCTATCAATCTAACACCCTCTATATCCCATCATATCAGATCTTTACACTGCCTACCATATAATGCCTCATATGATGTCATACCGATACTAGAATGATAACTACTGTTATACGCGAACTCCATTAAAGGTTGATATCAATCCCAATCAGCCTCAAAGTTCAGTACACAAACTCTCATCATATCCTCCAATGTCTGAATCGTACGCTCCAACTGTCCATCCAATTGAAGGTGAAATGCAATACTCAAATTCAACCTAGTTCCTAAAGTCGTCTGTAAAGTTCTCCATAATTAAGAAGTAAATTGTAGATCTCAATCTGATATAATTGACACTAGAATCCCGTGTAACCTCACAATCTCATCAACATACAACTTGGCATGCTTATCTAAGGAATTTGTCTGTTGTATAGGTAACAAATGAGCTGATTTAGTCAACCTATTCATAATCACCCAAACTGAATCATGTCCACGTCTGGTCCTCAGTAACGCTACCATGAAATCCATCGAAATTTTCCCCCACTTCTATGATGGAATGGCTAAGGGTTTTAATTTCCCCGCTGAGGCCTGATGCTTTACCTTAACCTGTTGACAGCTCAAACACCTCGACATAAACTCTACTACATCTTTCTTCATTGTTGGCCATCAGTAAAAAGGTCTCAGGTTCCAATACATTTTTGTAGTACCATGATGCATACCATATAGTACACTATGAGTTTCCTTCAAAATCTCCTCTCATAATTTATCTACATCTGGTACACAAACTCGCCTCCTAATCACCAAAGCTCCATCTGCTCTTACTGAAAAGTTAGTCCCCCTTTGAAGTTGCACTCTCTCTCATTTACATTAGATAGGAATCTCGAGCTTGTGTCTCTCTAATCTTATCTCCCAAATCTAGGTAGACCTATAACGTCATCAATAAACCACTCAAATAATCAATCTCCAATTTCACATCCAATGCTCTCAACTCCACCAATGGTGTCATATTGTGTCCACTCAAACTAACCATTACGCTTGAGCTTTTTCTACTTAAAGCGTATGTCACTAAATTAGCCTTCTCAGAATGGTAATCAATAGTACAATCATAATCCTTCAACAACTCGATTCATCTTCTCTACCTTAATTTTAACTCCTTTTGAGTTAAGATATACTTAAGGTTCTTATGATTTGTAAGGATTCGTAATGTCTCCCCGTACAAATAATGTCTCCAAATCTTAAGAGCATGCACAATTGCAGCTAACTCTAAATCATGGGTGGGATAATTCAACTTATGCGATCTTAAGTGACGAGAGACATAAGCTATCACCTTATCATGATATATCAATATACATCTCATTCCTATTCTCGAAGCATCAGTATATACCTCAAAACCTCCACCACTCAATGGAAGCACCAAGATTGGACTGAAAGTCAATTTTTGCTTAAACTCTCAAAAACTCTCATGACATTGATTGATCCACTCAAACTGAACTCCTTTCTTCAACAGGTTAGTTATTATCAAAAATCCTTCTACTTTATAGCCCTTTACTATCACGTGTATTTAAACCAAATGCTGACAACTATATGGACATGCAAAAAACAGAATTCAGTTGTCTTTCCTTCTAAATATTCTCTCTGATATTCTACTGTTCTCTCTCTCTCTATCTGCAATTTCTCCGTCTTCTCTTCTCTTTCTGGACTCTTCTCTTCTTCTCTCTTCTATCTTCTGTTCTTTATTTTTATTCGCAACAAATGTGCTTGGGCTGCCTCCATTGAAATGCCTCCAGGAGCTGCAAATTGTAATTGTGTAATGTAGGTGTATTGATATTGCGTGAAAAATTGGATCAGGTATTTGAGAAGCCCAATACTAATATGCTCCATCTAGAAACCCAATGGTGGGTGACACTGACGTATAACCGGTATCAGGTTAGTGCTCTGGCCTACAGATCATAACTGGTTACAGGGAGAACCGGTCACCGGTTTGCAGTTGAGAAGTTTAGTCACCCGCCTGTAATCCAAACAAACCCCTTCAGCTCCTTTCTTTCGCGCTCGAACGTGGAAACCCTGATTTCGATTTGTCCCAATTTTCAATTTAACAAAACCCTAACTGCTCAATTCAGAGGTATTCGGAATCGAAACCAGACGTGCAGTAACGCTAACTGATCACTTCATGTGGTCTAAATTCGAGCTACTGACTATATAACCTCCGTCAGACCAAAACCCTAATTTTATTTTGAGATACAAAAAATGGACGCCAAGGACATTCTGGGATTGCCCAAAACCCAATTACCAATAGCGCAAGAAAAGAAATCTCAGCCCAAAAAAGATTCGCAGAGAAAACCGGATGGCATTTCGCGGGAGGCAAGTTAACGAGCGCTAATTTTGCTCCCATTTTGTTCTCTTTAACTGTCATCTTTCAATTAAGTGACCAGAAACGGTTTGTTTGTGAAATTGTAGGTTTATGCTCTTACAGGAGGGTTGGCACCTCTTATGCCATCGATTGATTCGTCTCAATTGAAACGACGGCCCCCATCTGATGAGAAGGTCTTTTAATTATTTTTTTTCCTGTTTTGCTAGGGTTTTGATATCGGTTCTATCATTTGTCCACCAGTTGAGAATTGGTTGTTAAGGTTAGGGTTTGATTGTGTTAATGGGTTTGATTAGGGAGGGAACTGAAAGAATGCATTGCTGAAGAGAGCTGTCATTGTACTGCAATTCTCTAATTTGTTTCCCATCTGTGTTTCTTTTCGACTTGGTCTGATATAAATTGATAAAATGTGAAACCTTGGCATGTTTTCGTTATTGATTTCAGTAGTAGTTCGATTTATGAAATAGGATCTGTTTTCTTTTTAACAAATTCGGAACCATGAATTCAGATCACTTGGCAGTGGCTTCCTTTTACCAGTTCAGCAAGAAAGGATAATTTGCAGCTTTACCATTGGGTAAATTTTCTGCCACCTGAGTGTCATCTCTTCATGGATTGGCTTCACTTATTATGGTAGGCATTTTAAAGAGGTCTTGGATTGTTGTATGATTTCCAGGTCAGAGTTGTCAATGGTCTTCCGCCAACTGGTGATTATTCGTTCGCCAAGTATAACAAGGTGCGCACAAGTTTTATTATGGATTGCTCAAGTAATTATATCTGCCTGCAGTTAATCTTTGTCTTTTCTTAACTATGGGAGTTTAATCTTCTTGTTTATCTGGCATTACGCAGTCTGTCGATATTATCAGATATACAGAGGAAGAGTATGAGAAGTACTTAAATGATCCTGTAGGTGCCGAATCATTCCTGTGGCCTCTTTTGTTGATTTTTGCATAGTTTTAATTCGATCATAAATTGAGAGTTAAAGTCCTGTTCAGGAGACTTATTGGACTAATTTCCATTATTTTATTTTATCCTCATTAGATGTGGACCAAGGAAGAGACAGATCAATTATTTGACCTGTGTGAACGCTTTGATCTTCGTTTCGTCGTGGTAGCTGACAGGTTTCCCTCATCTAAAACAGTGGAGGAACTGAAAGATCGATATTACAGTGGTATTTAGCTGTTTTTTACTGGTTACTGTCAGGAAACATCTCTAGTTATTGTTTGATGACTTTAAAATAAAACTGTTAATTTGTTTTAAAGTTGATGTTAATGTTTATCCTGATTATGGCATTGTTTTGTTCAGTATGTCGAGCTATATTGATTTCAAGAGCTCCATCTCCTGCAGATGTTTCCGGACATCCTCTTGTGAAGGTGACCTAACTTGAATATGAAGTTTACATGATTGTTGCTCTTTTATGTTGGGAACATTGGGAAACAATGCTAATATTTCCTTATAACTGTAAATCATTTTTCTTTCAAATGAAACTTATGTATTTGGCTTAGTATGTTTTCTTTAGTTTGTTTTTTGATATTCCATTCTTTCTGAAGGAACCATACAATATTACACAAGAAAAAGAGCGTAAACGTGCATTATCTTTGGTCCTGTCCCAGACAAAGCAGCAGGAACGAAAAGATGCTGAGGTTTGCACCTTATATTGACAGTTATTGGTGGTTAATGTTTCTGGGAAGCTTTTCCTTTGATACTTGCTTATTATCAGATGTTGCTTATTTCTTCATCTTCTATTTCTTGTCTAAGGTTCTTGCTGAAGCAAAGAGAATAGCTGAGTCACGCATGGCTGCACGGGTAAAGTGTTAGTTTAAATGTGCTGTTCTGTCTAGTTTATGAACTATGGGATGCTGACTATATACCAATAGCTTTGGAAGAAGTGAGATGAAGGGAAGATATGCCTTAAGCTGGCATCATGATTCTGCGTGCTAGAGCACCTTTTTTGTGTTTTGTGCAGGTTAGAGGCATTTCCATTAAATTGATCTTGTTCTTCTTTCAGGGTGCCGAAGAACCATCATTGCCTATGGCATCTAATGTCGGTCCAGAAAGTGGTGATATGGCTGTTAATCCTGATGATGTTTCACCTTTGTCCAATGCCCAAGTTCCCTCTGCTTCAGCACCTTCATCATTTGTAGTTGCGGATAATAGCTCTATTTTAACTTCTCTTCGTATGGTATGTTAATCATTTTGTTCTCTCTCTCTCTCTCACACACACACATGTGCGTCTGCATGCCTACAAACAAGGGTTTGACTGAGACAAATGAATATTTTTCTGTTCATTGAAGAAATGCTCAATTTGTCTTTTTCCTTTTCTTGTTACCTGCTACACCGTTAGTAACAGCTAGGACTTTTGGTCTGCAATTTGTTGCTACACTGATTTTGGGTACAAGCACAGTGAATCTGATTGAATTGCATTTCAGCTTCGGGTATACCTGAGAACATATGCACTTGAACAAATGGTGCAAGCTGCAAGCTCATCCGCAGGACTAAGGACAATCAAGCGGGTTGAACAAACATTACAAGATCTTGGGGTCTGTCTACCACACTTTTGGTTCCTTTCTGCACTAAATGATTTTACATTCGAAGATTTATGTTTTTTCTGCCATTGTTTTACTTTAGCAGTATACTTAATGTCCTTTTCTTTCTGTGGCTATGTGTTCTCTGAAGATGCAAGGTCTTTTTAGGTTTATGTTGCTCCATTTGTGAAGTTACGTATTGTCTCCCTTGTTTTTTTTTTTTTTGGATGGGGATATTAGGTGGTTGTTTAGAAAGAGATGTGGGTTTTCTTTACTTTAATTTTTATTTTCTCTGTATGAGAAAGGATTACCAGTGCAAATTCTCCATATTTTCCATATGCTTAGATTCTTTTGCAAATTTTTCTTATGACGATGAAGGGCTTGATATTTCAGAGCATTCCCAATGATGAACGCAGTTGAATTCTTTGTTTCATGTATACTTGAGGCTATCATTTTTGTAACACATGATGATTTGGCAACTTCTTTTCTGCAGGTTAATTTAAAACCAAGGGTGCCAACCAAGGCTGTCTGTGCTGAGCACCTTGAGTTAAGGAAAGAGATTCTGACCCTGCTGAACCTTCAAAAACAGGTAATGCATACCTGAGTCCACTTTGTGGAAAAACTCTTTGGTTTTTTTATTTTGCTATCTTCACTTTTAACTTTATCTTCCCGTTTTTTTGACTGAATTATAGTCACATGATTTGACAAATGGTTTTTGGTTCGATTACAGTAGTGTATCTGATAATTATGATTGTCAATAATGAAAGAATGATATCTTGCTTGGTAAATATGCCACTAACAAGGAGCTGCTCTTCGAGACATGGTTTCCCATAGTTGACAGTCTTGTATTTGAGGCATTGGTCTTTTTCTTCATCTGGCATTAGTTCTGAACCAACTGGCTCATCTAATGCCTTTGTTCATTTCTAATTTTCGTTGCCATCATAGCTTATATGCAAGTGATGGTTACTTAAGGATACATTTTGCCTTCTGAGATTGAAGGCATTGCTACTGTTTAAATGTATCGGAATTATTCTCGTCGAACTTTTACTGGCCAATGACGGCATGATGTTGGTCAACTTTCTTCCATCATAAAGGCTAAAGTATATGTATCTAAGGGGAATATTGAAAGGAAAACAATTAATGATAATGTTTATTCAAACGACGCAAAAGTAAAAGAGATCTTGGTTTAATACTTAAAAGTTCATTCATTTCCTTTGATGTGTGGATTCTTTGTTTGATTTTCAGTTGCAATACAAGGAAGCAGAAGGTTCATCTTTCCGTGAAGGCTCGTATGGTGAAATGCCAGCCACGCCTAAGGTCAGTGTACATCTGTTTCTGCAACATATTTCGTAATTGAGCGAATTTTGGTTGAGGAACTTCATGATGCATTGTCATTATATCTTGACTTTGCTACTAATAACTTTGTAACAGGGTTCACATCGTGATCAGGATCGTATATTTGTTCCAGATTCCATGAGTTTTGGAGGTAATGTACATCTATAATGTGTACATTTGCTCTTTACCTTGCCTTTGCTTTTATCAATTGTGGTAATTTTAGGGACTTAACAATGTTCTTTTGATTGAGAAAATAGGGGAAAGGGTCGGCCGCCGGGAACAGAAACGCAAGGTAAATGCCACTTTCTTATGTCAATTCTCTCCGACTCTTTAACCTTTTGGAGTCTAATTGTCTTAACCTCTGACATTCAAGGGACCTGGAAGGGTATCGGAGGGTCCATCATCACCTGCTCATAAAAGACCCAGAAAAATGAAGGCTTCAGATCTATGATTTTAGAGGTGAGGAAGCAAAAAATCAAATGAATCAAGAAGCCTTAAGGGTAGTTATCAGAATTGTTTTTGTTGTTCATCTCTTCACGATTTTTTCAGGATCAATGCTTCCAATGATGGGAGCCGTTATGTGCCCAGAGGCAGAATTGTTAACTTTTTGAGATAAACCGAAGGCAGAGATGTAGTTCCTAGTATTTACGCTACAATTTTAGGAGTAATTAGTAGAGCTGTCATTAGCAGATAATTAGGGGAAGGTATTATAATTCTTTTAGATGGAGAAGTATGTCCAATGTGGATGATATGTCACAATGGGCTTTGGAATCCACCTATCTATGAAGAGAGCCTGACTCTGACTTTGTACAAAACGAGAACGTTGCTTATATGAATAGTTATTTAACGTCTTGCTTGATGAAAGCTGAATTAGCCCTTTGTCAATTTACTATCTGATAACAAAAATATAATGTCTCCTGAAAATTTTGTGCCTTTCCAGTAACGATGCATGACGGTCAGGACTTAGCAATCAGAAGTATGGTTGTTTAGGCCACGTAAGCTGTCCTCACTATTGGGTTGCCTTTCGGCTTTCGCTTAAATGAGGGAACTTGTGCGCTAGGAGTTGATTTAGGCGGTACAATTTTCATTTTGACTATTTTCTGTCTTTGAGCTCCTGACATGTAATATTGATCTTTAACAACTGTTAGTTGACATTGGATCATCATTATAGCTGCCGGATTTGAAGAATCCTCCACTTATCTCTACTATAACATAGGTAAAATGGTTGTGTTAAGAACACCACTACATAGAGATTAGGGAAACAGCGACGTAAGTCAAAAGAGCTGCGGAGCTTGGACCACACGTCCTTTCAAGTTTGCAAACTAGAGGTGTAGGAGTGGTGGTAAATGGTAATACTATCATTATCTCTTAGATTAAGTCACGCGTCGACCACGGACCATGGCTCCAATTTTCTAACACTTTTGTGGCTGAAAAATGTTAAAATACTCTGACCATGTGTTTTATTGTTTGTGATCGTGCTCCTCGAACTATGCAAAACCTTCTTGTATGCCGGGCTTCTCCGTCTCCATGCTTGCTTCGAGCTTACCATTCCAGTCACCCCCCAAAAAGCTTCGGGTGCAAACCGTTTTGTAGTTTGAGAAATAAGAGCCCAGCAAGCGTTAGAACTAGTTGGCCCTCAATTTCTCTCTCGCTTTTTGGTGTAGGGTTTGTTTTGGGTCCCCTACTCGACGGCATTCATTCACGGGTCAACCTTCAAGTATACCAGAATGGGTTCATCAACATTGGTCCTCTTCAGACGAACATCTGGGTAAAACGGAATTGTATTTGGTTCTTGTATTACTATATTTTTCAACTTTAGATTTTATGTTATGTATGCTGCCTGGATTTTGGGTAGGTACCTCCACTACTTGGATTGTTTTATTGCACTGTCGGGTTGCTTCAACTCTTCTTGGATGAACGAGTATCTTCACAAGTGCATGAGGGAAGTCCACAGAAAGTAGCTGCTTCACTGACGTAAGTATCTAGTCTTGGTTTCTTGGAAGTTGAAACAATTGAACTCTAGTATGTACTCACCAAGCAAAACAAAGAATATCAATTAGATATGAGAAACTTGAGGATGAACAGCAACGGAAATTAGAATTGTGCTTCATGCCATGCATCTTGTAACTCTTAGCTTTGTTGTTCAAAGACAGAGCATTAGTGCTACTACTGGAATTGAGCGCAGAATTGTATAGAGCTGGAATAGCAGCCAACATTGAAGCCTACATATTGTTTGCTGGAGCAGAATTCATTTGGTTTACACTAGACAGAACATGGCTCGGGTTTGCTCTAGCTTCTATTATTGGCATAGCTTGTCCTCTGGCTGAAATCCCCATAATGAAGTTAATATTGCCGACTCTAAAAACAATGTTAAACATGAAAAGACATTAAATGGACTAACTCGTCTGCCCATATCCAGGTGGCTTCACCTATGGTATTACCCACGCGCGAACATTGAGATACTTGGTCAGGTAATCGATTACGATACTGTCAATACCAATTGGAAACACCTCACTGTTGGCTGTTTTCAGAAAATAAGACCCTTTGTGGTGGTATGCAGGGACTTGTGACTTGGACAGTCACTTGCTACTTTGCTTACACGCCATTCCTTACCAGTTTATCAAGGTGGTTGAGATCAATAATAACTGCTGCAGACAAATCTACCTAAAGAAGTCACCCTGCCAGTAAGATCCAGGATCAGGTGGACATAACTTCCTAATATTTCTTAGGAAAATCTTAGAGGTGTTTTAAGTTTCATATATATGCTGATTTGGCAACAGGAGGGGTTTACTCATCCCACAACAAATTAATCATGTTAGTCTTGATCTTTCATTTACTTATGGTGCAAAAGCACCAGAGTTTGTGTACGTTGGGACGAGAGAAGCTGTATGCCTTGAATGAAAGATCAACATGTACAAGAATGCTCTTATTTTCTTTCAATACCTCGATGCAATTCTCCTATTTTATACGAGGAGATAGTGACAACAACAAACACCAATCCTGGTTTCTAAGCTATAATATATGATACATGCTTTTTATGCGTGTCTAATGATGAGTAGCGACTGATTCGAAAGTTCTGCGACATGGCTTGAACTAGCGCACAAAAATAACATCGTTTATATCTGCAAACTTCTCTTTGATTGCTGCTTTGATTCCTGATCCAATCGACTCAGGTCCCATATACTTTACACCGCATTCTCCACCCTCAACGGACACCACCTCCACGGTTCCACCAAAGTTCTTTATAGCCGGTCTCAGTATATCAAGATGACCATTCACAGCCTGCAGTTGCACGTCGTCCACAACAATTGTTAACATAACAATACAAAATTGCAAGTCCAAAGCTTAAAGTTTTTGTCATAATCAGCTTCCCATGTTCGAGGATTTACCTCCACAGAAGTCTCCTTCACTTCCTCATCGTAGACTTGGAGAATATCTTTAACGGCGTCCCCAAACTTCTCTTTGAGCACTCTTTCGATCCCCATTTTCATGGTGGTCGTTGAACTCGGACAATTCCCACATGCTCCTGTTCTTCAAACTCAACATCTTAGTAAAGTCAACTTCACACAATTTACTAAGGCAATCATTTCAATAGATCTCACTCAAGAAAAGCACCTTGTAGTTTGAGAGAGATGACGCCATCATCGACGGAGACAACGTCGACGTTACCACCATCAGCAATTAAATAAGGACGAACGTCCTCCAGAACCAGGTCCACGTTTTGTACGGTGAGCTCGAGCTTGAGGGCAGAGTATAGCCCCAGCGATGAGGAACCACTTGGTGAGCTCGCGCTCGAAGCTTTTATGGCATTTCTATGCAAGACCCTTTCTTTTGGAAAGGGGTTGCGCTGTTTTAGAGCTAGGGATGGTCGGTGATGGTAAGGAAAGAATTCGATTTTCCGAAAAATCGGTCGGACTGCCATCGAAGCTACAGACGCCATCGTTGACGAGAGTGCTGGGAGTTGGGAGAAGACTAGAATAAGTAACCTGTTTAACGAGGAAGACTACTTTTGGTAAATTTTGTAAAGTTGAGGGGCTTATGAAGCAAAAAAAGAAATAAAAAAGAAGAGGAAAAAGAGATCGTGCTGACCGACAACAATTGGCCAAGTTTGTGTAAGAACCGGAATGAGATTTTCTGTACTAGTTTCTGACAGAGAATCTCATCCACCCACAAGGAATCAATAGCTGTCTCTATAATGAAAAAAGGACTATATATAATATTTAAATTTTACTTTTTCCCAAATTCAAACTCCCATGTCCCATCAACAAATGAAAAGAAAACTTTTATCTTTTGAAACTTTTATATTCAGAGGAAATATTCTTTTCTCTTCAGTTTTTTAATTTCCGGCATTGTACCATGACTCGGTTTCACGAGCCGGTTTCTAAGAACTTCCGTGCATCAAATTCAATATCTTCAAACAAAACAAAACGCCATTTCCGTGTCCATGTCCGATTCCATATCTTGGTTGCAACTTTTAATTGCAAGTTTTAAATCTTTAGTTCATAATATGCCGGTGTGTGTAAAATAGAAGCTTTTGTTAACGCGATTCTGCCAACTTTATCAGTAATAAAATTGAATTTCAGAGGCTTAAATCTGACTTTATTACCAACCCACAGCTTGTTTGAGTCATTACTAGGATATTTTTGGCCAGAGTGAAAATATCATGAAAGTAATCTTTAGTGACATATTTAATTGAGTGATGAGCCTTAGAGACAAGAACTAACATCACTTGACTAGATATAACTGTAATTCATTAATCTAGGGGAGTTGACACTTTAACCATGCTATGAACTAAGTAGGATATAGATGATGAAAGGACGAATTGCACGGGAACATTGTCTATGGAAGGGTTCGTAGTCAAATCGCTAACTTTTCGGTCGATTAGGAGTTATGATGTGTTGTTAGATACTGCTCATGACTTACTTGAGTTAAATGTTAATTCAAGTGGCCAACATAACCGAGAACTTAATGAATCACACGTATTGGAGATGCAAAGAATGAGTAAAATAGGTTTGGATAGTGATACAAGATATGAGAAAATGTTTCAAAATTGTAACGCGATATGATCGTGGTAAGAAACATTGCAAAGAAATGAGAGAAAGCAAGTGTTGCATGACTGCCAGTTTGAAAAGTTTCCAGATTTCCGACAAACGTTTCAAGTCAAATCCCATTATTCCTCCATTCATGATGGGGTTAGAGGAGGCCAAAAGTTGACAAAAACTCACTCATTTTCGTGCATAGTATTGTAAAAAAGCTAGTGAGAAATATGAAGAGTTCATCTTATACACACTTATTCTCTAAACTATCCTCTAAGAACATACATCAAAGCTAGCACCTTGTGTGTGTTCTATGTATGTGTTCTAATCATTCTTTCTAAGAAGTTTCAGGCTTTGCTTTTCATATGGATATCATTAGAGATGTCCTTCTTTGGTCATTGTGATTTACGACAACCCGAAGAGGTAAAGACAATGAAGAATGAAGTAGTTAGTAAGTTACATCTTAAGTTCATTTTTTTTCTACATATAATAGCACATGTATGATTCTGTATTTTCTGGGTTTCGTTTTATTTTCTGCTACGTATTTTTTGATATGTGATGCATGTGATGCATAATCGAAACCTTCATGAAGCAATCATGATATTCTGAAGGGAGAATAATTTTTTAACGTGCATCATCAGGTTATCAAAATCTTCAAAATTAATTCTGATTCATTAAACTTTTGTAGTAGTCGTGAAACCAGGTTGAATCTCAATAGAACTTAAAACTAGTTTCTTAATTTCAATTAACAAAACAAAGTTGGGGTTTGTGATTAATTAACTAATTTACTAAAATTAACAAGGAATTAAAATAAATCAACTGAATATAAAAGTGACAAATTCAGGAGAACTTAACTATGATTTAAGAGAAAGATCTCGTCTAATTGTAACATTGATCATTAGTCTAAAAAGAATAATTTTCACAATTCAAGCAGTTAGTCTAAAATATATTAGGATAGCCATAATAAGTCTCAATTTTTCCTAAATTAATTGATTCAAACTTAGCATTCAAATGAAAACTTACCATCAATTAATTAGGTATGATAGCATTCCATATCAATTAAACGATAACAATAAACTTACTAAAAAAGACTAGACCCTAAATTAAATAATTGAGATATCTACAAGTATTCAACCTAGTTTTCTTGTCTCTTATAAGTTAAATATGTAAATTTATAAATATCCTATTTGCTATTTGTACAAATCCTTCATGACAATTATAGATTACTGAATTCATAGATAGTTATAAAACAATCAACATCAAATTAATTTATCAAATTAATCAATATTAATTATTCATGAAATAGAAGAACATAAAACAAGAAATAGTTGAATTAAAACATGAATATAAATTTAAAACAAAACCTCTCAAAGTTACAACTAGAATTTTAGATCTCCCTTGAATTAGAATATTTGGATTTAGCCATGACTTTAGTTTGAAACACAAAAAATATAGATGAAAAGATGAAAAATTGAGAGAAAACTAAAAAGAAACGAAAAGAGAATGATGGAGAAGCTAGTGGACGCGTTTTTGCCTGTTTTTTTTTCAACTCAAAACCTCTATATTGCAAAGTTTCATATCTAAACAAAATCCAAATCCCTACATAATAAGCATAGAAATAAGTTTCATAATTGAATTCCAACTTTTGGAGTGAATATGACATTAGGTGTGATCTCGCCTTATCTGCTACAGTAATTTGTCAACTTTTTCCAAAATTTGTGATTTTAACCAATAATACTTCAATTTGATAGAATCTCCACTTGTTATCTCTTAATACAAAACAAACATTAATTTTCCTATTTAAGCATCAAAATATAGCTAAAATGAAAGAGATAATTTCAATTAACATAACTAAATAATATCTTATCAAATTCTCCCACACCGGACTCATGCTTCCTTAAGCATATATCAATTCAATACATCGATCATCCTCATAACAACCTCTCATTTTCTTTCATGTTATCCAGAAATATCCTAAAAGCTAATGCACTTAAAAGGTTTATGATAAATAATAATTGAGAGAATAAGCACTCATAGGACACATTTTTAAAATAGAACATAGCTTCTCATCAATTCCACCAAAATCAAATGAAATAAGACTTGACACCCTCTTATGAATTTCACTCTATACGTTCAAAGTGTTTAGGGTTCATTAAGCTCTCAAATTAAAGCATAACAAGTTATTTATATAATCTTGCTCATGAATCATATCTCCACCACAAATAAAAATAAACCTAATGTATAAATCAAAGGGACTTGATAAGGGTTATAACGTGGCTTAGATAAGGGATAACAAAAAAGAAGTTTTCTGGTTAAATAAATTGAAGTAATCATATAAACTTATCTACACAAGTATCAACTTAAATCAATTCAAAACTTACTTTATTCAAATAACATTCTTTTCAATCACTTTTTTTTCTTTCCCATTCCCTCTCTCTCCCTATATATATATAATGAAAAATCAAAACAATTTAATTAAATAATTTACTTTTGAGGGAAATAGCCAAAGTCTTACCAAAATAAGCTTAATAAAATTCCTTCTATTTAGGGACTCAAAATTATTAAAGATATCAATAAAAAGAAGGGTAAAAATGGCTTGTAACAAGGTTAATATGTAAAAAAAACAAAAAGGTAAGGCTTAATTGATTTTCTAGGAATAAAAAGTAAAGTAAGCTTGTTTAGGACAAATGGTTATCCTAAATGCCCTTATCATCTTTATATACAAATTCATCAAAAGTGTGGTCTCAACATCCCTTCAAAAGCAAGTTCTAGCATAAACAAGCTATGTTTGATAACATACAATAAAAACAAATATATGAGCACAAATATGATGAATGCTCTTAGGCTTAAAGCTCACATAGGTATTAAAATGCATCAACTCATGCACATTTCTATTTAACAAAACCAATAAGATACTTAAAGTAATTTAATGAAGAATACTAATCATGTTTGTCTTTTAAGATACTTAAAGTAATTTAACGAAGAATACCAATCATGTTCGTCTTTCTCATGCATTATAACTTAAAGCAAAAAAGTATCCTAACCTAGGGATTATTTCTAAACAATAATTAGAAGATTATAAGGCTATCATAAGGAATAATCAATATATGAATCATAGTATTTATGAGTTCAAGCACAAATCATATAGTTCATCATAATATATACTCTTGCTCCCCCACACTAAAATCATACATTGTCTCCAATGTATGCCTAAGATGCTCACATGCTACAAAAATAGTCAATAAAAATAACAAACACGGTAGAATACTCCTCTAAGTTGTGAGCATCTGATATGAGATGTACTATGGTGTTGGTGGGCATGAAGATATTACTCCTATGAATTAAAGCAGAGCAGCCAAATTCTTCTCCAGTTTAGAAATTTTACATTCCAATCTCTCCAGTAAAAAATGATGCTCATGGCAAATTGGTGGAGTTGGAAGATATAGAGGTGGAGGAACTTCATGATCCTCTTATTGCGTTGATGATGAACCTCTCTGTGGGGGGTTACATGATATAAAATGAAATGTTCTCCTTTATTGCATAAGTAACCACATTTTGCGTAGACAAGCTTTGTCCAATGGTTCCATCTCACAAATGATATGTATATCGGTGTCAGTCACATTAAACAAATTGAGATTAATAGCCAGATGAGTAATAAAAGAATCAAGACATAAATTCTTGTTAGAAGAGATAACAACGTTAAATTGCGTTGCCAACGAAGCATTCGAATTGACGTGTACTTTACTTACCATACACCAAATAAACAACAATTAAGCTTTAGTGTAAGTACACATTGTGGCCTTCCTTCCTGAATAATTAAAGGCCAAAAAATGATGTATATAAATCCATTCAATCTTACTAAGATAACTACCCTTAGATTTAATTAGATGATAAATCGACGAGTTAGAAGACATTGATTTCCATGCTCTAAAAGAATTAAAATCACCAATTTCCATAACAGATTCTTTGTATTGAGTTGAATTAACATATTCCTCAATTATCAACCCTAAGGCTAAACTAAAATCAGTGATGCTTTGTTTAAATTCGACACTCATTAATTTGTATTGTACCACATTAGGAATATATAAAGTAAAATTATTTGGTTTATCAAATTTGAAAGTAGTATAAAACTCCCTAGTTAATTCAATAAATATCGGATACCAAATCAGCACAAAATATCTCCAACTCATGTCAGTAAGCAAATCATCAAATTTTTCTTTAATATGCAAGCTCTAAAGATAGGTAATGCACATACTTACCTACATTAATATGCCAGGTTTTAAGAGTAGTTTACTGTTGTTTTCTTTCTTTAGAGTTAAAATTAAGATAATCGCACAAGCCTGATTCAGGTAAAGGCAAGAGAGATTTATTTTTCACTGTCTGAGCATGTTTCCTATTGGTAATGGTTGCAGGTCCTGTAGTGGATTGATGTTGTGCAGTTGGATTCAACGTAGATTTTCCTTTTGCTACTATCCTAGTAGTATCTTTGAAACATCCCATAATGATGACAATTATAAACAGAAAACTAATTCAAAAAATAATTAAAACAGCCTAGTAATTACTAAAATTAAAAATAAAATGAAAAAATTGAAAGAAATTAAGTAAATTTAAGTAAAATAAATAGAAAATAAATAGGACATTAATACAATACTAGTGGGTGTTGGTGGTTGAGGGTTGTGGTGGGTCTGGGACAATTTAACTGGCTTAATGGGCATAACACGTTGGACTTCTGTGAAGCTTAGTGCGTTGTTGGAGCCGGGAGTATTATGCGTCGTTGGTGCTTTGGATGTGTTGTTACTTGGTCGGGTCTTGTGCGCTGGATGCTTGGTGGAGTTGTTGACGTGGGATGTTGTTGTTTATGTGTGGTGTGCAGCTAAAGCTAGGTTGGTGTGTTAGATGTGGGGCTGTTTGCTGAAAAAGAAACAAAACAAGTTAGGTTTTTTAATATATATATTTAATTAATTATTATTATTTATGATTATAATTAATTATAATTATAATTATAATTATGATTTTATTTTTATTTTAAAATTTTACAATTTTCTTTAAAACCTAAAAGATTACTAAAACATGATCACGTCTTATGAATTTTAGTGTTATGAAATGTTAAGGGTTCCATTTCAGAGACTTAAATCACATAAGGCGTGATCTCGCCTTAAGATTTAATATTTTGGAATTTTTAGTCTTTGATCTTGACAACTAAATTACATAAGGTGTGATCACGCCTTATGAATCGAAGACTCAAAATTTTAGAATAGTAAATCTTATAAGGCATGATCACGCCTAAAATTTAGTATTATGCCCCTAGTAAATCTTATAAGGCATGATCACGCCTAAAATTTAGTATTATGCCCCTTTAAGTCAATAAATTAAGAATTTAGTATTATGCCCCCTTAAGTCAATAAATTAAGTTCCCAAAAAACAAGCAAATGAAAATCATTTATAACTAAAACAAAACTAATAAAAACTAGTATACTTTTGGGTTGCCTTCCAAAAAGTGGAATTATTTAACAACATTATGCTTGATGGAGCTTTTTCTTCTCAAACTTCTACCTATTTGGAAAGTTCCAAATCAATTTTCAACACACTAGCATCATCTCACCATGAAATGGTTTCAATCTATGTGTGTTCACCTTAAAATTTTCACAATATCTAAACTTTGTATGTTCACTGCACTATGAGAAAATATATTAATGACAACAAAAGGACTAGGCCACCTAACATAAGCTTTAATCGAGAATTATATACTAACACTTTTTATCCCACCTCAAATTACCTCCTAAAGATCATATTATCATGGAAAATTTTTGTTTTTTCTTTGTAGATTTTCAAATTTTCGTAGGCATCCAACCTTAGTTCCTTAAGCTCTTACAATTGCAATTTTCTTTCTTCCTAGCTTTTACCAAATCCATATTACAACGTTGCACCACCTAATAAGCTTTATGTTCAATCTCCACTGGTAAAGGACAAAATTTACGAAAAACTAATTAATAAGGAGACACTCCTATTTGTATTTTGTAGGCTAAACAATGTCCAAAAGGCATTATATAGATGTAAACTCCAATCCTTTCTATTAGGACTCACAAATTTGATACTTCTGCTTGTCTATTTATTTGTGGATGATATGTGGTAGCTACTTGATGATGCCCTCCATACTTTTTAAACATCATTACCACTACTTTGTTGCAAAAATGTCTTCTTTGATCACTAATAATAGCTCGTAGATCTCTAAATTTGTTGAAAATATTAGACTTTATAAAGCCTACAATAGTTGTAGAATCATCAATCTTGGTAACTTTTACTACCTCCACTTTGAAACATAATTAACAACCAAAAGTATATCAGAAAAACCACGAGATGAAGGAAAAGAGCCCATAAAATCAATACCTCAGACATCAAATACCTTAACTATAAGAATTGGGCCTTTGAGGCATTTCATTTTTATAGGATAATGCACCTATCTTTTGATATTTGTCACAACTTTTACAAAACACATAAGCATCTCTAAACAAAGTCTCCCAATGCAATCCACTGTCCACCACTTTTTTAGCAGTTCTTTTGGGGCCAAAGTGACCACCACATGTATAATTGTGACAAAAAGCTAAGATAAAACGATGTTCATCTTCTGGCACACAACACTTAATAATTTGATCAGAGCAAAACTTCCACAAATTTAATTCATCCCAAGCATAATATTTTGCCTAATTCCTTGTCTTTTCCTTCCTAAACTTACTAAGGTAATTAGGTAAAGTTCCAATAGCTAAATAATTAACAAGGTTTGTCTACCATGGAACCATACATTTCATTTGGAACAATTGATCATCAGGAAAAGTTTCAAAAATAGGTAAAATATCTTCATCTTTTAACAACCTACTCAAATTGTCTGCTACTAAATTTTCTGCTCCTTTTTTATCCCTTATTGTCAAATCAAACCCTTAAAGTAGCAAAATCTATCGTATTAACCTCAGTTTTGACTCCTTATTTGCTAAAAGGAATTTCAATGCTATATGATCAAAATACATAATAACTTTAGAGCCAAGCAAATAAGATTTAAATTTTTCTAAAGCAAAAACAATTGCTAAAAGCTCCTTCTTAGTTATAGAATAATTACACTATACAACATCTTATGTTCTTGAAGCATAACAGATAGCATAACTTTGTTTCCCAATCTTTTGGCCTAAAATAACTCCCACTATAATATTACTAGCATCACACATGATCTCAAACGGTGGATCCCAATTTGGTGGTTACATAATAGGCATACTTGTTAATAATGTCTTGAGCTTGTCAAAAGTTTCCTTACAATCCTTTCCAAATTCAAATAGAACGTCTTTTTCCAGCAACTTTGACAATGGTATTGCAATCTTGGAAAAATCTTTAATAAACATGAAATAAAATAATAAAATCCTACATGTCCAGAAAAAGATCGATCTTCCCTAACATTTGTAGGGTAAGGTAAGTTCACAATTAAATATACTTTTGCTTTATCAACTTCTATACCCCTGTCATATGTCTCAAAACAATGCCTTGATCAACCATAAAATGCCATTTTTCATAATTCAACTTGAAATTCATTTCAATGCATCTTTTGAGAACCTTGGATAAATGATTTAGGCAATCATTAAATGAATCTCCATAAACAGTAAATCATCCATGAAAACTTTAAAGCAATTCTCAATATTCTCAGAAAATATAGTCATTATGCATCTTTGAAGTGTACCTGAAGCATTACAAAGATCGAAAGGCATTCACCTGACTCCAAAAGGACATGTAAAGATGGTTTTTTCTTAATCTTTTTGAGCAATTACAATTTGATATTAACCTAAAAAAACCATTCAAAAAATAAAAGCATGGTTTACCTGCAAGTCTTTCTAACATTTGATCTACAAAAGGTAATAGGAAATGACCCTTTCTAGTGGCTAAGTTAAGCTTTCTAAAGTCTGCACATTCACTACCCATTATATGCCCTCATTGGTACCAACTCTTCATTCTGGTTTCGTATTATTGTCAAACTAATTTTCTTAGGCATAACATGCACTGAGCTTACCCATTCATTATCCAAGATTGGATAGATTATACTTGCATCTAAAAGTTTTAGAACCTCTTTCATTACCACATCTTTCATTGTTGAATTGAGTCTTCTTTGGGGTTCCCTTATTGGCTTAGCATTCTTTTCTAAAGGAATCATATGCATGCAAATTGTTGGCCTAATGCGTTTTATGTTTGCTAAAGTCCAACTAATTGCAGTTTTGTACTCCTTAAGTAGCGCTACTAGGTTTTCCTCGTGTCCTGTAGTCAACCTTTTTTATATAATCGTAGATAATGACTCTCCTTCACCTAAATAAAAATACTTTAGGTATTCAGGTAAGGCCTTCAATTCTATCTTTAGAACCTGTAAAATAGAAGTTAACATTTTGTTGTGAGTTATATTAAGATCAACATTTAAAGCTTTTGACTCTATAAGTATCCTAATAATGAATAACTTTATAAGTCTTATCAACTTGCCTATTCACTTCTAGTTTAGCGTTAAACTCTAACCCATCATCAACATTTTTTTCTTTAAAAATATCCTACACAAATGAATCCATAATATCCTATACGGTAAATGAATTGAAAATCATTAGGGCACTTTATCAATTCAAAAATATTGAACTTCAATATCTCTCCATAAAACTCAATAAAAAGAGTACCCTCATCTGCATCATTTTTGTCTTGGATACCCTCATCTGCATTTATTTTTGTCTTGGTTGTCTTGATAAACAAGCTTCTTAATAAAATCGAAGTTGAATGATCAACAGTATCTCCATCTATTTTCAAAATGTAAAAGACTTCTAAAAATACTAAACCATTAACCTGGAGTAAAGCATCCTTTATAAAACCAATAAGACATATATAAGAACGATTAATGTAAGGCCCCAAATTGTAGCCTAGTTGGAATGTTTCATTGAACATGTATTCCATATGACTTAATTATGTTTTAAAAGAATCATACTTGGAGAATTGGAATTAAATTGGCATTATAGATATTTAAGGTATTAATGTTGAGCCCAAGGCCTCGGAAAATATGTTATGAATACTTTACATAAAGTTTAGGTGAAGATTTAGTGATAAAAAGGCTTGAAAGTACTTAAAACTCTAGGTTGTAGTGATTTTTTTTGCAAGAC
>JAOTAY010000165.1:23883-47629 GCA_025629805.1 Erythroxylum baracoense | reverse complement strand
AAGGGAGTGGTATTGTGTTTTATACACTTATGTGATAGTGTATAATTATGAAATTTATGTTTAAGTAGTAATTTCATAGTATGTCTTTTTATGCATAAAGGCTCGGGAGCTGTGAATCAAGGAGCTTGTATCGAGAACTGTTGAAATTAAGAGAGTATATACCTTCTTTTGAGGTGAGTTGGGTAAATCATATTTCTCATATGGGATTAGATCACCCTAAGACATGTATGATGACTTGTATGTGATTTTTGAATCTAGGTAATGCTAGTATAATTGAATCTCAAATGGATACTAATACACTTATGTATTTATGAAATGATATTGTTTTGAATAACTATGCATTTGAAGCAAAATTTGGTTTTTATTTCATGAGATAATGTTTTGGAAAGTTTCATATGCATAACCGAGTCATATATACTGCATGCATGTATTCTCTTTTGGCTTAGAGCCTTGGCATAGTTCCATTTTATCGGTTGGACCGATAAATAAAGGCATGGTGCGTTACTTGATTTTAGTATTCATCGTTTATATATGATTTTTTTTTATGATTGGTGAGGAAACGATTGGCCAATCGTGTGATAGGCACAACTGATTTAGCGACCCTCGTACCCTTGATGCTGGCACATAAAAGTCAAATCCCAGTATTAACACCTTTCTATGGGACTTGCGGGTGATTCCACACCATGACACTCTTGTCGACTGTAGTCCGGACTCACCACGGATGAAGTCGAGCTAACATCGAGGATCGATGGGTGCGCGTGCTAGTTTAGCCGACTAGTGGTGTCACACATGATTATTTTGGCTTACCTTGATATTGGTTTTTATGACGAGATTTGATTTACACATGTGATGTTTTTATGCTTTTGTGTATTAGAACTGGAACCTATGTTCACCAAATGAGTGAATTAATAGGCTAGGCCCATATGGTTTCTAACCAATATACATTGAGTCATAGACTAGGCCTATGTGTTTTCTATGTGTTGCATGTTCACCTTATGGGTTATCTATATCGTCTTGGTGTGTATCGAGTTCTATTCGTGACATATGTTTTCTCCTGCTCACTGAGTACGTAGTGTACTCACCCCCCCTTCGCTTCCCAACCATGCAAGTTAATTTGGTAAGTTTGAAGTTCTGAGTGGATCGTGCGGTCTTTTGACATTTTCGGGATATTACCGCACATGGGTAGTCTTTGTTTTGTACTTTGTTATGTAGTGGCTCATGATTATGTCGATATTCTTTATAATTTTGTAAATTAACTCTTGTCTGTCTTGTGGTTTGTAAATGACTTTATGTATGAACATTTTGTATTGTTGTTGAGATTGATATTCAGTTAGCCTTGCATAGTCGGGTTAATGGTACCATGAGTATCCTTAGCTTGGGTATGCGGTGGTTGTCATGTGCCCGATGTGGTTCTAAGTTGTGACACTGATAGCCATTAAAGATGAGACCTTGTATCATATTATTCACCAGTATAGCATTTAACATTAGGTCTACCCCAGTAATCATACAACAATAATCCAGTTGTGCCTTCATGAAATTTACACGATTTCATTGTGTTAGAGTTCAAATTAAAATCGAGAATCTCATTTCAAGCATTTTCCTTAAACGAATTAGGAAAAAATAATATTTAACACTTATAGGTAATAAGTTGAAATATGTCCTAGAATATGAGCATATCACTACAATTAAGCGCTCGAAAAAGCATGAAACATAATACCTTTTGAATTGTTAAACTTATATTTATTCAACGTAATTAAGTAAAATATAGACAAATATTTTAGAAATTAATAAAGGAAAAATCAAATAAAATAATTATTTGATGAGAAATGTCCTTTAAACAAATATTTTAAACGTTTATAACATATATATAAATATGTCTACATCATATTTATATAAGTTTGTAGGATGCAGACAAATGGTAAATGGTTCTAACATTAATAATATAGGTCAAAGGTTCTTTAAACTAGCAAATTTTGTTTTTTTTTCTTTTAATGGACCTTAATCAAGATTGAGCCTTAATAAACTTATGAGTTTGGTCGACGAATGTTAAATAAAGATTATCTTATAAGTTTGGTGGATAATATGTTAAATAAAGCTTATTCCATACTCAAAATACGTTCACATATTCTTGTATCCAAACATAAAAAATTCTTACTTTAGTTTTAAGTTAGTCTAGAAACCAAACACCCATCTTCTTTTTATTTTAAAAAACATAGCCACATCTTATAGAAAGTAGAGCAATGTTGTCCCTTCTATCTACATAACTGCCAAAAAATACAAGGTAGCACCAAATAACAAAAGAAATAAGATAGTGATAAGATGATGATGCCATCCATCATAGTCACCATATTTCTCCTCTTTGGTTTGACTACCTCCATTCACGCCAAGACGACAATATTACTTTTAAGATATAGTTAGATTTTGGAATTTTATTAATTTCAAATAATTTAAACCAAAAGATTGTCTATTCTCCTTTAATTGTCGATGATAGTGCTAGTGAGTAAGGCAACAAGATGAAGATAATGGAGCGGAGAACACATTGGTTGAACCAAAAAGGATGATTTTTTAATGTATATGTTTTTATTATTTGGAAAATAAAGGTAGTGGCTATCTAAAGTTTTCTTACGATAAAACATGCCAAATGAAAGTATGAACGGAATTTGAATAAATATTTTAAATACGTTTTTTAGATTTTTACAAGCAAGACAATTTATTTATAAACAAGAAAAACAATAGGTTGTTATGCAAAACATTGAAACTTATTCAACATCTTGGAAACACATTTTTCCAACTAGATAGGATGGTTAACGTACTTCCATTGTACTTGGCCAATATTTCTTTCTTATGCCCATTAAAATGTGTTGAAGGAAAAATAGGAATATTTGTCAGAAAGAAAAGGAAATGAATTAACAAGATTACCAATTCATATTTTCACAAAATAAAAAGAAAATTAATGAGATAAGAATATCAATTTCAAATCAGTTGCCATATAAAGTTCTTCTTCTAATCATTTTTATTCGATAATCAAGATAAGAATTCATCTTCAAATCAATGGATAAAACTTATAATATAAGTAAAATTTGCTTTGATACGAATGTAAGAATATTTCTTCAATTGTAGATAAAGTGATAGGATCAAAACATATTTTTACCATTGATCAACTGAACAAAAATTATTTATGAATTTTTGCTTTAATCCACATGATAAGAGACTTGCAAAATTCCCATAGGATAAAAACCTTGCAAAATTTATTTTAAATTTTTTTTTCTGATTTCACATTTTTTTCTTATTCATCACTTATCATTATGGTTAATCATATCTTATATGTGATTTTTTAACAGTTTTGATGTTTACAATTATGAAGTTTCGTATTATTAATTTATTATGTGTGCTTATCCATTTATAATAAATAACATGTCCAAATTAATATATCATATAACTTACTCAAATAAGAATTGTTAAGATCTAAATGATTAAGATTTTTCATTATCAAACAACCTTATTTATATAATCAATTGTATCTTATAAAAATATGCAAAAATTAAAGAGAATTAAATTGTCAAATTTCAATAAGAGGGAGGAATATCTTGAAGACCTTTTCTATGTTATACATTTTACTAATTGCTTTAACTACAAGTATGTAAACGAAAAGAGTAATTAGTGAAGATAAAGTTTCATCACAATGAATATCAAATTTCATATTAGAAAGCACCATATAATTGTTACAAGACTCAACAATCTAAACTCAATACCTTATACATCCATATAATTATGTGTAATAAAAGATTGCATAATTGGTGATCGAGTTGTTGAAACCTTCAAAATTAATTCTGATTCTCTAACTTCTTATAGTAGTCGTAGAACCAGGTCAAATCCTAAGAGAACTAAAATCTAGTTTTTTAATTTCAATTAACAAAACAAAGTAAGGTTTATGATTAATTAACTAAAATTAATAAGAAATAAAATTAAATTAACTGAATATACAAGTGAGAAATTCAAGAGTACTTAACTCTGATTCAAGAAAAAGATCTCATTTAAGTGTAACATTGATCATTTTTCTAAAAAAATAATTTTTACAATTCAAGTAGTTAGTACAAAACATATTAGGATAGCCATAATAAGTCTCAAATTTTCCTAAATTAATTGATTCACTCCAAACATTTAAACCAAAACTTACCATTACTTGATTGGGTATGATAACATTCTAAATCAATTAAATTATAGCAATAAGCTTAGTGAAAAAGAGTATAGCTTAAATTAAATAATTGAGATAGCTACCACTATTCAACTTAGTTTTCTTGTTTCTTACAAGTTGAAGATGCAAATTTATAAATAACCTATTTGCTACTTATACCAATCCTTAATAACAATTACGTATCATTAAGTTCATAAATAGTTATAGAATAATCAATATCAAATTATTTTTTAGATTAATCAATATTAATTATTCATGAAATGTAAGAACACAAAACAAGAAATACTTAAATTTAAACATAAATATAAGTTTAGAACAAAACTTTACAAAGGTTACAACTAGAGTTTTGGATCCCTTTGACTCAGAATATTTAGGTTTAGCCACACATGAATTTAGTTCTAACACCAAAAACAGAAGAAAAGATGAAAGGTTGAGAGAAAACTAAGAAGAAACGAAAAAGAGAGTGTTGAAGAAGGTGAAAAACATGTTTTTCCTCTCCGTTTCCTACTCTAAACCTAATATAATTCTTTTCCTCTCCCTTACCTACTATAAACCTAATCTACTTCTATCTTGTAAAGATCTCTATCTAAAAACAAATCCAAATCCTTACATAATAGGGATGGAAAGAAGTTTCCTAATTGAATTTCAACTCCTTAAGTGAATCTGGCATTAGACATGATCTTGCCTTATCCGCTCCAGTAATTTGTTCACTTTTTCCAAAATTCATGATTTTGACCAATAATGCTCCAATTTAATGCAATATCCACTTTTTATCTCCTAAGAAAAGAAAAACATTAATTTTCCTATTTAAAACTGAAATATATGAAAAAGAGATAATTTTAATTAACATAACAAAATAACTTCTTATCAAATCCCCCACACCGGACTTATACTTGTCCTCAACAATACATCAATTCATTACATAAATTATCCTTATAATAACCCTCATCTTCTTTCATATTATCCAGAGATATCTAAAATCTAATTTATATTAAAGGTTTAGGATAAAATAACAATCGAGAGACTAAGCACTTCTGGGACCTATTGTTAGAATGAAAATTCATCATCTCATCAATTCCATCAAAATTAAATGAACTAAGGCTTAACACCTTTTTATGGATTTCACTTTATACACTCAAAGTATTTTGGGTTCATTAAGCTCTCAAATCAAAGCATAACGAGTTATTTCCATAAGCTTGCTTAAGAATCATATCTCCACCACTTAAAAAAATGAACTTAATGTATAAATCAAAGGGACATGATAAGAATTATAGCGTGGCTAGGTAAGATATGACAAAAAGAATTTTCCAAACTTATGAAAATAATTTTTAAACAATTCCTTCGATTTAGGAGCTCAAAATCATTAAGTTTATCAATAAAAAGAAGGATAAAAGTGGTTTGTGTTGAAGTTATTATGCAAGAAAAGAAAGGTAAGGCTTAAATTGGTTTTCGAGGGATAAAAAGTAAGGTAGGCTTGTTTAGGTCAAAAACGGTTATTCTAAGTACCCTTATCATCTTTATACAAAAATTCATCAAAAATGTGGTCTCACCATATATTCAAAAGCAAGTTTGAATATAAACAAGCTATTTTTGATAATATATAACAAAAAGATATGTATGAGCATAAATGTGATGAATGCTCTTAGGCTCAAAGCTCACACAGGTGTCACAATACATCAAGTCATACATACTTTCATTCAACAAAACCAAAGAGATACTTAAAATAATTTAATCAAAAACACTAATCATGCTTGTCTTTCTCATGCATTAATTCTTAAACCAAAAATTTATCCTAAGGATTATTTATAAACAACAATAAGAAAATGATGAGGTTATCATAAGGAATAATCAATATATGAATCATAATATTTAGAGTTCAAGCACAAATCACAGAGTTCATTATAATATATGCACTCACTCTCCCACACCTAAATCATACATTGTCCCCATGTAGGCACAAGATGCTCACATGTCACAAAAATAATAAACAAAAATAAAGCATAGAGTAGAAGACTCCCCTAAGTTATAAACATCTAAAAGAAGATGTACCATGGTGTTAGTGGACATGTAGGTACCACCCCAATGAATTGGAGCAGAGCATCCGAATTCTTCTCAAGTTTAGAAATTTTACGTTCCAATCTCTCTAGTAGAAAATGACACTCATGTCGGATTGGTGGAGCTGGAAGTTATGAAGGTGGTGGAATATCACTCTCCTCTTATTGCATTGATGATTAAACTCTCTAGGGGAGATCACGTGGTATAATAAAAATTTTCTCCTTTTTTGTTTGAATACTCGCATCTAGTTTAAACAATCCATATCCAACGGTTCCATCTCACAAATGATATGCATATCAATGTTAGTCATATCAAACAAATTGAGATTAAGAGCTAGAAGAGGAATAAGGGAATCAAGACATAAATATTTGTTAGAAGAGATAATAGTGTTAAACTACATAGTCATCCAAGCACCAAATTTAACATGTACATTGTTTACCTTACACCAACTAAAGAACAACTCAAGTTTAGTGCAAGTGCATGCTATAGCTTTCCTTCTAACAAATAATTAAAAGCTAAAAAACGCTGCATATAAATCCATTCAATCTCATTAAGATAACTAACCTTGGATTTACTCGGATGAGAAACCAATGGGTCAGAGGACATTAGTTTCCATGCTTTAAAAGAATTTAAATCACCATTTTCCATGGTAGATTCTCTTTATTGAGTCAAATTGGCATATTCCTCATTGATGAGCCATAAGGCTAAATTAAAATCAATGATGCTTTGTTTAAATTTGACACCCATTAATCTATGCTATAACACATTAAGAATACGTAAAGTAAAATTATTCAATTTATCAAATTTGAAGGTAGTATAAAATTTTTAGTTAATTGAATAAATTCTAGGCAACGAATCAATGAAAAATATTTCCAACTCATGTTAATAAGCAAATCATCAAAATTTTCTTTAGTTTGCACGTCCTCTAAGGATGGATAATGTACATATTTACCCATATTAATATGTCATGATTTTACAGAAATGTGTTGTTGTTTTCTTTCTTTAAAGTTGAAAGTGAGATAACCGCATAAGTTCACTTAACTGGTGGCAAAGCAAGGTGTTTTTCACTATTCAAGCATGCTTCCTTTTGGTACTGGTCGTAGGTCCTGTAGCAGATTGATGTAGTATAGTTAGATTCACCATAGATTTTCCTTTTGTTGCTGTCCTAGCTGTATCTTTAGACATCCCATAGTAGTGATAAGTATACATAAAAAACTGATTCAAAAAATAATTATAAAACCTAATAATAACTAAAATGTAAATTGAAATGAAAGCAACTAAAATTAAATAATAAAATGAAGTAATAGGAATAGAAAATAAATAGAACATTAAAATAATGCTAGTGGTTGTTGGTGTGTTATTAAAAACATGGGACATTCCTGCTGGTGTCTACACTTTGGGCTACTTCTGGTGCGAGGCATTACTTTGGCTGGAGATGTTTGGTGGGGTTGTTGTGGCTGGGTTGGAGTGTGACATTTGTGGTTTAGGCTTCTTCTGGTGTGAGGTGTTGCTATGGCTGGGTTGGTGTATAGCATTGCTGGAGATGTTGGTTGGAAGCTAGGTTGTTGACAATTAATTGGTTGGAGCAATTTTGTCTAGTGCGACTTAGGTGTATGTCTGGTGCGATGTGTAGTTGGCTGGTTGGTGTATGGCATTGTTGTTGAAGCTAAGGTTGTTATGATATGAGATTGTTTGTTGAAGGAGAAATAAACATATTAGGGTTTTTGTTTTATTATTGTTTTTTTAAATTAAATAATTTTTACGTTATTATTTTACTTTATTTTTATTAGTCAATTATTTATAAAAATCTTTTATTTTTGTTTTATTATTATTTAAATAAAATAAATAAAGGTAACAAGCTTCTTTAAAGCCCAAAGAGACTACTGATATATATAACGTGTGATCTCGCCTTATGAGATTTAGTATTCTAGATTTTAAGAGTTCCATTCTAGAAAGCTAAATAGCATAAGGCGTAATCTCGCCTTATGAGATTCAATATTATGAAATTTTGAGTTTCTAATTCTGACAACTGAATTACATAAGCATGATCACGCCTTATGAAATTTAGTATTCTAGAATTTTAAGACCCATTTCCCCTTAAGCCAATAAACTATTTTTTCAAAAACAAGAAAATGAAATTTATTTATAATTAAAACAAAATTAATAAAAATATCATATTTTGGTTGCCTCTCGAAAAACATAATTGTTTAACATCGTTATGCTTGACGGGGCTTCTTCTCCTTAAGCTTGTTCTTCTCAAACTTCTATATATAGTGGAAGTTCCAAATTAATATTCACCACATTTGAAACCATCATATCCTCATAAAGTGGTTCCATTCTATGTCCATTTAACTTAAAAATTTTCCTAGTATCGAAACGTTTTATTTCCATTACACCATGAGAAAATATACTAGAGACAACAAAAGGCCAAGCTATCTAAAACCTAACTTACCTGGCATAAGCTTTGATAAAGAATTATATAATAAAACTTTATGTCCTACTCAAATTGTTTCCTTAAGATCATATTATCATGGAACAATTTTGTTTTCTCTTTGTTGATTTTCAAATTCTCATAAGCATCCAACCTTAGTTCCTTTAGCTCTTGCAATTGTAATTTCCTTTCCTCCCTAGCTTTTTCCAAATCCATGTTACAACGTTGCATTGCCCAATAAGCTTTATGATCAATCTCCACTGATAAATTATAAGCTTTACCAAAAACTAATCGATAAAGAGACATTCTTATTGGTTTTTTGTAAACTTTCTGGTACTTATAAAGAGCATTGTCTAGATGTAGACTCTAATCCTTTCGACCAGGATTCATAGTCTTTTCTAAAATATATGTCACCTCTCTATTTGATACTTTTTTTTGTCCGTTCATTTGACGATAATATGTGATAGTTACTCGATGATGCACTTCATAATTTTTAAACAATGCTGGCACTGCTCTATTGCAAAAATGGCTTCATTGATTGCTTATAATGGCTCGTAGAACTCTAAATGTATTAAAAATATTAAACTTTATAATTCCTACAATAGTTGCAGAATCATTAGTTTTGGTGGTTTTTGCTACCACCCAATTTAAAACATAATCAATAGCCAAAATTATATAAAAAAACTACAAGATGAAGGAAAAAGGCCCATAAAATCAATACTCCATACATTAAATATTTCAACTATAAGAATTAGGGTTTCAAGCATGTCATTTCTATGAGATAATGTACCTGTCTTTTGACATCCGTCACAACTTTTACAAAACACATAAGCATCTCTAAATAAAGTCTCCTAATATAATCCACTATCCAAAATTTCTAGTAGTTCGTCACATGCATAATTGTGACAAAAAGCTAAGACAAAATGTCAGTCATTCTGTGGCACACAATGTCTTATAATTTGATCATACCAGAACTTCTATGAATATGGTTCTTCCAAACATAATATTTTGCCTCATTTCTTATCTTTTCATCCCTAAACTTACAAATGTAATAAGGTAAAGTTCTAGTAACTAAATAATTAACAACGTCTGCAAACCATTGAACCATACCTTTCATTTGGAACAATTGCATATTAGGAAAAGTTTTAGAAATAGGTAAAAATATTTTCATCTTTTATCAACCTACTCAAATGGTCTGTTACTAAATTTTTTGCTCCTTTTTAATCCTTTATTGTCAAATTAAACTCTTAAAGTAGCAGAATCCATCGTACCAACCTTGATTTGGACTCCTTATCTGCCAAAAGGTATTTCAATGCTATATGGTCAGAATACACAATAAATTTAAAGCCAAGAAAATAAGATATAAATTTATCTAAAGTAAAAATTAATAAAAACTCTTTCTCAATTGTAGATAATTGCGTTGTGTGACATCTAATGTTCTTGAAGCATAATAAACAACATGAATTTTTTTCCTAATCCTTTTGCCTAAAATAGCTCCCACTACATAATTGCTAGCATCACATATAATCTTGAACGAAAGATCCCAATTTGGTGGCTAAATAATAGGCGTACTTGTTAATAATACCTTGAGTTTGTCAAAAGCTTCCTTGTAGTCATTCCAAATTCAAATGGAACATCTTTTTGTAGCAACTTTGATAATGGTATGGAGGTCTTAGAAAAATCTTTAATAAACCTATGATACAATCCTGCACGTTTAAGAAAAGATCGAACTTTCCTAATATTTGTAGGGTAAGGTAAGTTTATAATTAAATCCACTTTCTTTATTAACTTTTATGCCCCTGGATGAAGTCGTGTGTCCCAAAATAATGCGTTGATCTACCATAAAATGATATTTTTCATAATTCAACACAAAATTCATTTCAATGTAACTTTTGAGAACCTTAGATAAATGATTTAAGCAATCATTAAATGAATCTCCATAAAAAATGAAATCATCCATGAATACTTTAGTGCAATTCTCAATATAATCAGAAATATACATATAATTCATCTTTGAAATGTGCATGGAGCATTACAAAGACCGAATGGCATTGATCTAAAAGAATATGTTCCAAAAGGACATGTATATCATTTCTTGATCTTCTTAAGTAATTGCTATTTGATAGCAACCTCAAAAACCATCCAAAAAGCACAAACATGATTTAGCTACAAGTCTTGTTAATATTTGATCTACAAAGGATAATGGGAAATGATCCTTTCTTATGGCTACGTTAAGCTTTCTAAAGTTTATGCACATTCACTACCTAATATGTACCCTCATTGGTACTAAATAATCATTCTAGTTTTGTATCACTATCAAACTAGTTTTCTTGAGCACAACATGCATTGGGCTGACCCATTCACTATCTGAGATTAGATAGATTATACCTACATCCAAAAGTATTAAAATCTCTTTCATTACCACATCTTTCATTGTTAGATTGATTCTTCTTTGGACTTCTTGTATTGGTTTAGTGTTCACTTCTAAAAGAGTCCTATGTATGAAAATTGTTCAGCTAATGCATTTTATGTTCGCTAAAGTCCAACCAATTGCATTTTTGTACTCCTTAAGTAGTGTTACTAGTTTTTTCTCTTACGCTGTAGTCAACCTTTTTAAAATGATCGCATATAATAACTCTCCTTCACCCAAATAGACATACTTTAGGTGATCAGGTAAGGTTTTCAATTCTATCTTTAGAGTTTGCAAAACAGAAGGTAACATTTTCTTGTGAGTTATGGTAAGTTCAACATTCAAAATTTTCTAATATATTAGCATTGCTTATACTGATTCTACAACTTCACAAGCTTCGTCAAGTTGCTCATTCACTTTTAATTTAGCCTTAAACTCCAACTTATCATCAATACTTTCTTCTTAAAAAATATTCTGCACAAATGAATCCATAATATCCATATCATAAATAGATTGGAAATCACTAGGGTATTTCATTGCTTAAAAAAATATTAAACTTCGCTATCTCTCCATCAAATTCAACGGAAAGAGTTCCTTTATCCATATTGATAGGTATATATTTGACTATATTTATACCTCATATTTGATACATTTTTGCTTTATATTTTATACAGTTTTTGTTTATTTGGTACTTAATTTGCTCTAAGTGTATTAATAGGTTATAATTACCTTCAAGGACCAAAAAAAGAAGAATTAAGATGAAAACGCGATATAAAGCGATGATTTGAAGCAAAAAAGGGATACAAGTTTGTGTTTATGGTCGTGTAAGCCTCTCAGTCAATGCAAAATCACAAATTCTGAAGAGTTTGGGTTACACATAGTCTAGTACATATCCATGTATCTCCCACAAATCTTTAAAATTACTATAAAAAAGACGTGAGTGAGGCAAATTAAGAGAGCAGACATTCCAAGGGGATTACAGATTTAGAGATCATTTAGAAGGGGTGATATCAATCCAAAGAAGCAAAAAACATGAAGAAATCATCGACATATCCAATAGAATACAACATCAAGCCTCTGCTTTATAAGAATATTTGATAGAAAAAAGGGGAGATTTAGAATTATAAACTCTTTATGTTCCATTTATTTTTCTTTCTGTTTATGTTTGATTTCATTTTCTATCATGTACAACTAAACATTTTTAATATCTAGGTGTGATGAACCCTAGTTTGTGCTACAATATGTTTTAACTCTTTTATTTAATGCAATTGTTTTAGATTGTTTTATTATAATTCAATTATGTGTTTCATATATGTTATAATAGATCTAGAATATTAGTACATATTGAGAAATCCTATGTTTGAATAAATATATAGTAATTGAAAGGATTTGATTGAAAACTTAGAGATAGGTCAACATAAATCATTTGGATTAGGGTCAAACCTAATAGCAGAATTTATAAATCGGTAAAGCAACCTTAGAAACTTTAACTTGAGTAATTCAGTTGATAACCCTAAGATTAGTTGTTAGTATTCTCAAATGAGTTATTAGCATATGATAGGAATTTTCATGGTCCAATAGTCAATAAAACAATTGCATAATAAAAGGTTAATTATCTACGGCTTTCAAGGGGATTAAAATACTAATTCTTGATATTGATTGTTTTCTAAGTGATTTTCTTTGTTCTATGCTCATTATTTTTTCCTGTTTATTTTATCTATTTAAGTTTTATTTTCTTTATTAAAAAAATCGACACTCAATTTGTTGATTAGATAATGGGATAATGGTAATTACTAGTATTTATTGTTTAAGTAGGATTCGACTTGTACTTGCCAGTATTTGCTACAACTACGTCGTGCACTTATGGTAAAATTAATGTTGGTATAGAAATAAATCAATCAAGTTTTTGATGCTGTTGATAGGCAAAATAACATTAAGAACACCTAGATTTTATTACTCTAGCCATTTTTATTTTATTTTTATTTTTGTTTCTATTTTATTTTATTTTAATTAAGTTTTTGTATTTATTTTATTTTATTTTATTTTCTAGTATTTATTTTATTTATAGCTTATTTATTTAATTATCTTTTAAACTTCTCTACATTGACGGTATGCTTATGGATTATTTTTAAAAATTAAGGTTTAACGTCATAGCCACAACTCACGATGGAAGGATGGAGAAATCAGTATTATTATGGGAGCTATGATATGTCATCGCAACATGCACCATTACCATATTGGAAAGAGTTGTTTCCTTACATGTTTTTGAAAGCTTAATCGATGTCCATGCCATGTTGCAATATTTGTAGGAGTAATTATTACAATCATGAATGTTGGGCACCGACATATATGTGGGAGCAACCAAGTATGTACAACCAACCTAATGGTGCATCATACGAGAACATGTATAATTTAGAGTGGAGCAAACCTTATGCATATAAATGGAATGACTATACTCCAATTTAATATGTACAACGAGAGTAGTAATATGAAAGTATTACAGATAAACTACTATAATATCTTGCCAAGCGCTTAGAGAGCTGATGTGAATTCAAGGAGAGATTTTTTCTTTACCTAAATATGATGAGCATAACCCCTCATACTATCTGAGCTCCCTAACGTCTTAGAGTGAAGAAGAGATGATGGTCGATTTCATGAATGAAGATACATTTCAATAAGGTGACAAGGTAACTACTATTTTTAAAGATTTGAGGGAAATTTTTATTTAAGAATCAAACATGGGGAATTAGGAAATAGAGGATCATATACAAAATATGGTGAATCGGGTTAGCCAGCTGATGAAGACATTATCTGTTGAACTATAAGGGGGTTTCCTAGTACTATTGAAACAAACCTTAAAGAATATGGAATGGCAATCACCTTTAGGAGTGGAAACTAGCTTCCAAAAGAAGAAAACGAAGAAGAAGAGGTAGACTCTATCTAAGAAGAGGAAGTTAAGGAGTGGCAAGAGATATTTATAGAAGAAGCCAAGCAACAAACCTTTGTCTATAAAGAGAAATAAGAAGAGTGGACAAAAGGGGTTGGGGAAGAACTAGTGGAGCAACCAAATAAGGAAACTACTGAAGAATCATTGATAGTCACCTTAAGTACAAAGGGTTCCTACTTACTCCAAGACAAATGGCTTGCATCAATAGATGATTCAGGGATTTTTGTTATTCCCTATGTTTTTAACAGTTTTTCATTAAAAAGGGCATTAATGGAGTCCATTGATGTTATTAATCTAATCAATTATGCCCATATTATTATCTTGTAACAGGTGGCTTATTTACAGGTTACAAAACCCCATGAGAAAAAATGGGTGGAAGCAAGCCACTCATTATAGATCCAGGATGATAAGTAAACATACAGGGTATGTTAAGCTAGCAATGTTAAACAAGAGCTGCATGGGAGGCAACCTATGAATTAGGATAGTATTTTAAACTTTATCTTATTTCTACTTTCATATTTCATATGTCATATTCATTTTTGTTATTGTTATTTTCTTTTATTGTTTTATCCCTTTTTCTTTCTATTTTGCAAGAATGTTAGTCTAATATTAAATGGATAGTCCCAAAATCATAAAATCATCTTACTCAGGAAGGTACCAACTCCACTTCCTCGCTATTATATATGCTTATATTGTGTACACTAAGGACAATGTATGACTTTAAATATGGGGAAGGGGTTAATTATTTTAATGATTTTCTTAAGCTTATTATAATCCTAGTTATTAAAATTTATTAACTGATATCATGACTTAATTGAAATAGGTTCTTCAATACTTTACTTTATTATTGAATATTGATTTGAATTAGTATGCAAAAGGATGATATCTAGAACAAAATCACTTTTATAAGTTATATTCATAGTAATCATTGAAATAATCAGGTTGAATGACATTGCATATTATTTACACATATAAACCATCTTTTTCATGAGCTTTTGAGCCTAAGAGCGAAAATTTCAAAATTTTTAAGCTCATTTATTTCTTTCATGTATGTTATCATGAATAGTTGAACAATTCTGGAACTTGCTTTTATTATGCATATTGAGATTATATTTGTTAAATTAGAAGCATTAAAGTGATAAAAGGCACTTAGATTCAACTATTTATTTTAGCCTATTTCTTTGATAATTAACTTAACTTAAATTTATCTTTAGAAATAACCAAGTTTGAGCCTTAGCCTTTTTCATTGATATTACCCACATATTAACCTTTATCTTATTTTTCTTTGAAACCTTTTTATTGTCTGAACCCTAAAGGTTATTTACATTATTTTCTAATTTGAAACTTGAAAATCTTAAAAGGTCTATTATTGGTACTGAATGCTCAAAACATTATTGTAGATAGAAAAAATGAGTATAAAAAAGAAGAGAAGAAAAATATATGTAGCACCATTGGTTTTATAATGAAAGCACCTATGTAAATTGTAAACAAGTTTCTTGAAATGAATTTGTAGTAAATATCCTTCAATTTTATCACACTTTTGTTTTCCTAACCATATTGTACCTAAACCCCAGTATAACCTGTGTAAAAACCTTTTGATTTTTATTTCTAGTTTATATATAAGTGGTAGAGATGTGATAAAATTGTAAGCATATGGTAAGATTTCTAATATGCATTGATTTGAGAGTTTGATAAATTTCACCCTAAACACTTGAAGGCATTGAGTGAAATCTTAGTGAGGGTGTAAAGATTTATGCTTTTGATTTCAATGCGATTATTGATATAATTACTATTAATATTACTCAAGAAGTTAATTTTAGGATAACTTGACTCTAATTGTATGTTAATTTGACTCAATATGACATGATGATTTATGGTATGAATGGACAGATCTAGATTAATGAAGGATAGATGTCATAAAATTTAAAATTTAAAATTTTGATTGCAGTTTGCTTGAGGACAAGTAAAAGCGTAAGTGTGGGGATGTTTGATAGATGCATATTTGACTATATTTATACCTTATATTTGATGCATTTTTTCTTGATATTTTATACTTTTATTGCATATTTGGTACTTAATGTGCTCCAACTATATTTATAGGTTATAATTGCCTTCATGGACTAAAAGGGGAAGAATTTAGATAAAAATGCGACATTAAACGAAGATTTTAAGTAAATAAGGGATACACGATTGCGTCTATGGCTGTGGAAGTCTCTTAACATGTGCAGAATCACGAATTCTAGAGGTTTTAGGTTATACATGGTCTAGTAGAAGCCCGTGTATCTCGCCAAAATCCTAAAAGTTACTATAAAAAGACATAAGTGGTGGTAGATTAAGAGGGCAGACATTTAGAGGTGATTCCAAATGTAGAGATCTTTCAGAAGGGTGGTATTAATCCAAAGAAGTGGAAAATGCGAAGATATCGACAGATCCAATAGAGTACAACATCAAACCTCTACCTTGCAAGAACATTTAATAGAAAAGAAGGGAGATTAGAATCATGAACTCTTTATTTTCTATTATTTTTTCTTTTTGTTTATGTTTGAACATCTTTAGTATTTAGGTGTGATGAACCCTTTTGAGCTACAATATGTTTTAATTCTTTTATTTAATGCAATTGTTTTAGATTAATTTATTGTAATTCAATTACATGTTTAATATATGTTCTCATATCTTTAGTTAGTACATACTAAGAAATCCTGTGTATGAATAAATCTACCATAATTGAAAGGAGGTGATTGCAAACTTAGGGATAAGTTGGCATAAATCCTCTAAATTAGGGTAAAAACTAATAGCGGAGTTCACAAATCTGTAAAGCAATCTTAAAAACTTTAACCTGAGTAATTTGGTTGATCCCTAAGATTACTTGTTAGTAGTCTTAAGTGAGTTATTAGCATGATAGGAATTTCCACAGTCCAATATTCAATAAAACAATTGCATAATAAAAGGTTAATTACCTAAGGATTTCAGTGGGATTCATCACCTAGGCACTAATTATTGATATTAATTGTTTTTTAAGTGATTTTCTTTATTCTATGCTCATTATTGTTTCCTATTTGTTTTATCTGTTTAAGTTTTATTTTCTTTATTAGAAAAACCAACACTCAATTTGTGGACTAGATAATAGGATAATGGTGATTACTAGTATTCACTGTCTTTGTGAGATTCGACATTATTTACCAGTACATTATTTACCAGTACTAGCTACAACCATGTTGTCCATTTGGGGTAAAATTAATTTTGGTATAAAAATAAACTAATCACATATCAATTTTTATCTTGGTTGTATTCATAGAAAGCCTTCCTAACAAAATCGAAGTTAAATCTTCGACATTATCTCCATCCATCTTTAAGACGAAAAAATCCACTAAGAATACCAAAGCATTAACTTGGATTAAAACATACTCAATAATACCAATAGGACACATATAAGAATGATCAGTTAGTTGAATAATCACATTAGTTTCTTATAAAGAATTTATTTTTAAAGCTCGTTAAATTGAGTATGACATGATATTAATAGATGCACCTAAGTATAGCATGACACGCTCAATTTTCTTATCACTAATAACACATAGAAATGTAAACATACCTCGGTCTTTGCATTTTCTGGTAATTTTCTATTTATCACAGCCGATAAATTCTTACCCAAAATTATTCTTTTCTTGTCTTTGAACTTCCTTTTATTTGTGCGTAGTTCTTTTAAGAACTGTACATATTTCAGAATTTGCTTGATGGCTTCTAGAAGTGGTATATTGATTTTCAAATTTTTGAAGATTTCTAGGATCTCTTTTTCATGTTCCTCTTCTTTTGATGTAGCTAACCTACTAAGGAAAGGAGATAAGCATGCATTAGTTGATATCAATGAAGATAAATCATCTTTTACCTTTACTGACTCTTAAGTTAGAGGTTCATCTTTCCTTTCTCCTTTATCATGCTTTTTTACCTTCATTGGTAAGGAAGATCCATAATGAAATTCCTAACCACTTCTCAAAGTCACTGCACTTACATTCTCCATAGGATTTATTACTATTTAGGAAGATAATTTTCCTGATGTTTATGCTTCAAATTTACTAATTGAGTGATCTAATTTCCTAATTTGATAAGGTTTGCTTTTTTTTTCTGTTAAATTATTGAGTATTAGTAGCAAGTGCCTTAACAATTTTATGCAAAAGACATTCTTGAATTTGAAGATTGGGACTGAACATATGGGGGGGCTTGGGGTTTATTGAAATCGTGAGGTTGATATCTTTGTTCCCATCTTTGACTTCCATAGCTAAATTTTGGATGATCCCTCCATCTTAGCTAATAATGAGTGGAATAAGGGTCATATTTTCGTTAAGGTTAACTAGGAAATCCCCTTATTGCATTAACTTCTTGAAGGGACCCTTGTTGCAATGTAGGGACATATTCGTAAGATGTCCAGAGAATGAGCATATTCTGCAGACTCGTGCCAATTGCAATGGACCTACATCCATCTGATGAACTAGAGCAGTTAAATTTGAAGTTTTATCCTCAAGGTTCGTGTTACTTACCTCATTCGCGCACTTAACAACTCCATCCATCCTTATCCCAAACTGTTGAGAATTTTCAGCCATATTTAGTATCAATTGTTTGGATACTTCAGGTGATTTATTTACCAAAGCTTTGCTACTAACAATAACAACCATACTCCGATCCATCGGTAATAGTCCTTCATAAAAGTACTAAATCAAAATTTGGTCAGGAATTTATTAATGTGGGCAGATATCATATAACTCCTTAAACCTCTCCTAATATTTATACAATGATTATTTTAGAGAATTTTCTTATCCCATACATCTCCTTTCTGATATTGTTTGCTCGTGATGCAAGAAAGAAATTCTTTAGGAACACTCTTTTTATCTCATTCCATGTTGTCACTAAGCTAGAGGGAAGATAATATAATCAATCCTTTGCCTTATCTTTTAAGGAGAATGGAAAGACTCTGAGATTAAATTGTTCTTTTGTCACCCATGTGGCTTCATTTCAGAGCAAACGATATGAAATTCCTCTAAGTGTTTATATGGATCTTCACCTGCAAGATCACAAAAAATAGGGAGTAAGTGAATAAACCAATTTTCAATTTAAAAACTGCCTTAACATCTAGAAATATATAAATAAGGTTGTTGATTTAAATTTGGTGTCGCTAACTCCCTCAGCATTCTAGTTTTAGGATTTGCCATTTTTTCTTTAACTTCTTGAAAATTAGAGTCTTCACTAATTGTTAGATCTATCTTAACTTTCATTTCTTAAGGTGAATGACTACTTCCTTGCTTAATCCCTTTTCTTAGATGACTTGTTGTCTTCTTAATTTATGGAATATATTATAATTCACCTGTTTGAGAAGAATGACTCATACAAGATAAGAGATTATCAATAAATTGTAAAATAATGAAAAGAAATTAAGAAAGTAAAATAGTTCCTCAATAATGGTGCCAAAAGTTGGTCTAGTTGTCAAAGCCCTAGAAATTAATTCCAATTCTCTAACTTATTGTAGTATTTTTAGAACTAGGTCAAATCTCAAGAGAACTAAAAACTATTTTCTTAATTTCAATTAACAAAACAAAATGGGGTTTATGATTAATTAACCAATTAGCTAAAATTAATAAGGAATCAAATTAAATAAACTAAATATAAAAGTGAGAAATTCAAGAGTACCTAACTCTGATTCAAGGAAGAGATCTCATCTAATTGTAACACTAATTATTGGTCTAAAAAGAATAATTTTCACAAATCAACTAGTTAGTTTGAAACATATTAGGATAGCTGTAATAAGTCTCAAATTTTTCTAAATTAATTAATTCAAACTCAGCATTCAAACCAAAACTTACTATCAATTGATTAGATATGATAGCATTTCATATCATTAAATGATAGTAATAAGCTTACTGAAAAAGATCGGACCTTAAATTAAATAATCGAGATAACTATAACTATTCAACTTAATTGTTTTGTTTCTTATAAGCTAAAGATGCAAATTTATAAATATTCTATTTGCAACTTCTACCAATCCTTCATGACAATTACAAATCATTGAATTTATGGATAGTTATAGAATAATCAATATCAAATTAATTTGTCAAATCAATCAATATTAATTATTTATGAAATATAAGAACATAAAACAAGAAGTACTTGAATTAAAACATGAATATAAGTTTAGAACAAAACCTTTCAAGGTTACAACTGGAGCTTTGGATCCTCTTAAATTATAATATTTGGGTTAGCCACACATAACTTTAGTTCTAACACAAAAAATAGAAGAAAAGATGAAAGATTGAGAGAAAACTAAGAAGAAATGAAAAAGAGAGTATTGAAGAAGGTGAAAAAGTGTTTTTTCTCTCCCTTTCCTACTCTAAACATAATCTACCTCTAACTTGCAAAGATCTAGTTCTAAAACAAATCCAAATCCATACATAATAGGGTGGGAAATAATTATCCTAATTGAATACTAACTCTTTAAGTGAATCTAGTATTAGACGTGATCTCACCTTATCCACTGCAAATATCTATCCACTTTTTCCAAAATTCATGATTTTGACCAATAATACTCCAAGTTGATGCAATCTCCACTTTTCATCTCCTAAAACAAAACAAACATTAATTTTCCTATTTATGTGCCAAAATACATTCAAAACAAAAGATATAATTCCAATTAACATAATAAAATAACTTCTTATTAATTAGTATCTCAATTTTCTAATCCAAAATCATTTACTACCTTCTAGAACATGAAAAAAAGAATCCTAACTTATATTAATTGACATGACTTAGCACAAAATTCCTATAGTAAGAACAACATACTAATTTTGGATTAGTACTTATTAAAATTGTTTCTAAATATTAATGATAAAGAAGAGAGTTAAAAATTATATCTTGGCAACTCGAAACTACAAATATGAAGTAAAAATCAAATGAAAGATTTAAATATCTTAAATTCTTTAAGTTAATGATTGAATCATATAAACTCATCACATTATTATACTCGAATATAGACAATATCTTAAGCACTTCAATGTTTGTAATATATTATTAATTGCTTCATTATCAATGTAATTCGTTAATAAAGTAGGAAGGTGCGCAAAAACTTTACTTGAGAGATGCCCACAAACTTAAGTATAAATCAAAACAAAGATTTAAATATTTTAAATGCTTTAAGTTAATGATAGAATCACGCAAGCTTATTGCATTATGAATAAAGATACTACCTAAGACACTTCATTGTTAGTAATATATTATTGATATTTGCTATCAAAGCAATTTGATAACAAATTAATAGGTGTAAATTTGGGTAAAAACTTTACTTGAGAAATGCCTTCAAACATAAGAGGATTACCATGTTTTGTTATCATAATGATAACCAATGATATACAATAGCTATACTATTACATGTCTTGAAATCAACCAAATATAAAGCAAGTGATCATCATTACTATATAACTTTGAGAGATATAAAGCCATTAGAGAATCCTACATATGTGCATATAATATCTAAACATCAACAAGCATAAGAAAATCACAAAGTATAATAGAATAATTATACATATAATTACTGAATCAAATGATAATAAGTAATACTTAAAAAGGAGAGAGTGAAGCGGTAAAAAAGAATTTTCAGATTTCCAAGAAAGTGATGATTTTATTATAGAATAATGGAAATATGGTAGAAGTTACAAACAATATTATGAGTTTGGTACCATACGCAAAAAATGGTACAAAACTGGGTATATAAGTACCCGATACCGATGATTTTGCATGGTAACAGTCGATATTTCCAATACCAGCTAGTACCATAAAATTTAAAAATATGAAGGACTGTTTTGAAAAAAATTCCTTAAACATCCCCCTTCCTGATGCTACTCTACTACTCTCACTCTTTTGGTTCTCCTCTCTGACAACTATCCTCTCTGACGATTGTGATCTCCGGTGACTCTCCACCATTGTCTCTTCCTCCAATTATATCTCTCTCTCTCTTTGGTGACTCTCATCTCTCCTATGTAAGGCATAAGAAAGTAGTGCAACAACCACCAACAATACACAGCCAAACTTACACGTAAAAGAGGCAAAGGGAAAAAAGTCAAAATTACCTAAAGATTTCAACTTAGGACTGATCCCACGACTGCATTTCATCAAACACCTCATAATCTCCTTCAAGAGTTTCTAATTCTTACCAGTGTGGGTTGTTAGACAGGTAAATAGGTCTAAGAGAATAAAGAACTCTGAGTGAATCAAGCCTTACAAGTTCTTCCTCTACCCATGGGTCCCTTGAACTCTTCTCCATCTCCATCTACCTAGTTAACAATAGAGACAGGAAAAGAGAGAGTCAGAGACACAACTATAATAGAAGCAAGTTAGTGAGTGGTGACTGTTATACAACAATCAAAATGTGTGGTTGTTTTTTACTTGCCAAACTCTTGGCCAAAAGAAGGGAAAAAAATGACAAGAATAAGAGATATATGAGGAGAAAGTAAAGAAAACTCTAAAGAAACCAAAACATTTAGATGATTTTTTTTAAAAGTTAAGGAGAAATCAAGATGTAGACACGTGGGTGGGTTATTGAGATATTAAATATTTTTGGGTTGTGGAGGGATGTATGGCTAGTTTGCTTGTTTTTTTAAAACATGTACAAATTTTCAATTTCATTAATATAATTTAATTTTTCAAAAAAATGAAACTATATATTATGGTAACCAACAAAAACATTGTTTTTACAATGTATATGAATTTAAGTTAAAATTTTTAAACATATAATTTTACAAATATGTGAAAAATAATATTAATAAAAATAAATAAATAATTTTTATTTTAAATTTCATTTATGATGATTTTTGGAAAAAATTAACATTAAATTATAAATTATATAGTACAATATATTAAAAGACTATTTTGCAATTTCAAAAAAAATCAAGAACCATTTTATAAATTTGAAAAATTTACCCTAGAAGGTACTTGGTATTGATCAGTACCAATAAAGTATTGTATTAGAACCAAATCTGGTACCATTATCGATACGGTATTCATAACATTGGTTATAAAGAATAAAAGGATGAGCCTATAATAGGAAAAAATTTCTCCTAATATCTTTTATTGTTTCTTAACTTTAACCTTATCTTTTCTCTCCTTTTCTTTTAAAAAAAAGTTTTCCGTAACAAAAATTAATGACCTTAATTTCAAATAGAAAATTTTAGATTATAAACTAATAAAATATTAAAGTAAATTATGTGATAACACATAAATTTTGATTTTTTTGATGCAATTCAATTTAATTTTCAATTCGAGTATCATCAGATATTTAGAATTATATTAAACTAAAATTAATAGAACAAGTCAGTCAAATTTTAATGAAAAAGTTCATGGTGCAGTTTGGTTTTGTATTTTTTTTTTATTCTTTCAATTCGATTTAGAATATCTAAAATTAGTGTCAGACCTTATGTACGTGGGGGTTCGACAGCTAACCCTCTACTAGCTTACCCCAAGGATACAACGTCGTCTTTAGCACTCTTTAAGATAAGTCGAGACAACGTTATTCGTATCCCAGTTAACCATTGAGGGTGTGCTTGGTTAATGGGTATGGGAAGGAAGGTATGGGTAAGGAATGAAAACTACATGTTTGGTAGGGAACTATGATTGAATGTATAGTGATTTCATTCCTCCATTTTGAGTAATGATCCATACCCCTCATAATAG
>JAOTAY010000165.1:13285-23783 GCA_025629805.1 Erythroxylum baracoense | reverse complement strand
TATTTCATATTAATTGTGATTATTATTTATTATTTTGATTTTTAGAGACTAAGTTAAAAATATACAGTACAACTGTATAGTATGACAATGGACTATTTTGCAATTTTAAAAAAAAATCAAGAACTACTTTATAAATTTAAAAAATTACTCGAAATGATATCTAGTATTGACCGATACTAGTACAGTACTATACTAAAACTCAATTAAATACCGAGCCTAATAACTTTCGTCAGTACACAAACCCTCTATATTATGCACATCTAAAATATATAAGCAAATACTTCTAAATCTGATTCGGTGACGAGATTTGGTGTACTCAAATCAGAATAGGACCTCCTCCAGTCGTTTGACACTTGAAAACAGCGAGTCATCATTTCGAACGTCTGCCATTAATGGTCAGTTTTGTTTGCAAAGCTAAAATCAACCTAAAAAAAGTGAACCAAATTAGACAGCAGTGATTTGACAGAGAGCGTAAATCTTCTAAATTCAATTCTACAATCCCACTTCGAAAATAAAAACTCTCCGCCTGTCTCCCTTCCCCCACCTAAAAACCAGTGTAACGTTAAAGCAGTCTCCTAGACCCTAAAACCCCACTACAAAACCAAACCCATTTCAGGCACTATCTATCCACAACGCTCATATCAACTGAAGCTATGGTGGTGATGGCCTTGGATACTGACGAGAACGCCCAGAACTTTCGGGAAGAAACTCCTCTCTTAAACAGGGGCTCAGAGGTCGAAGTGAGATCCGATGAAGATGGGTTCGGTGGCGCTTGGTTCCCTGCCACCATTGTTGAATTCGCACCACCAAAATTATCTTCAAAGAAGAGGAGAAAAGTGGTTGTTCAGTACAAGTCTTTGGTCACTGACGACGAGTCTAGTCCTTTGACTGAGCATGTTGAGCCCAATCTCGTTAGGCCTTCGCCTCCTCAAGAGACTGAGAATGGGGTGCGAGTGTTTGAGGAAAACGATGCGGTTGATGCCTGGTATAGAGATGGGTGGTGGAATGGGATTGTTTGCAAGGTCTTAGACGCTTCAAGATACAGGCTTTATTTTGATAAACCTCCTGATGTTATCGACTTTGATGGAAAGGACTTGAGGGTTCACTTGGATTGGGTTAATGGCAAGTGGGTTCGACCCGAGAAGCAGGTATTTTATGAGCATTTTTGGCTATTTTCATCTTTTTGCTTTGAATTGGATGGCTGCTTCTTTATTTTAGCTAGATTTTTCTTTTGTGGGTTATGCATGTAGGGTTTATATTATGACTGTTCAGGCTTAAGCTTTTTCTTTTCTTGCCTTTGTCTTTTCTTTTGTTTATTTTCAGTTCTTGTTTATTTTGCCCTGCCGTTTTAGTTGTTGTTGTGGCAATCGAATCTTTTTGGTTGAAAGTTTACTACTTATGCGATCTATCAAAATTATTAGAAAATGATTAACATTCTAAATTTATGTTTCTCCAGATACTTGAAGATCTTGATATATTACTTAGCTTTTGGCGTCTGCATGAAGTGATTGAGATTTGAATGCCAGGATGTATATTTTACTGGGGTTTTGCTCTTTTTTGAACTTTTGATGCTAAGATATAATTTCACTTAAGAACATTTGATCCTTAATCTTCAGGGTTCTGCACGTACCTAGTCAAAGAGTTAACTAGCCTTAATCCAAATGTTACAGGCGGGGGACTATTTCTATGCTATATAGCTTGGCCTAATCTATGTCAGGATATTCTTAATCTTAACACGATTGTTGTCCATCATTCGACAGTGTCATTTCTCCTTAGTAGCTTGTCATTGCCCTGCATTTCCTATTTTTAAAAGTACTTTAATTACTTTTACCGTCTCTTTTCCTTTTCCTCCACATTTTTTATGCAGGCACTATTTACATTGGATTGCATTATTCTTATCAGTTTGTAACTGTATGCATTTGTTTTATGTTTCATACTTTTTCTTTATCGCAATAAATTTGTCAAAATTGAATACATATGTTTGGTTTTCTTGTGCAACATTAGTAATCTGCTTTTTGATTGGATAATCTTAAAGCAATCGACAGGTTCGATTTTTAGCTCAGGAACAGCTGTGGAAGTGAATCTTGCAAAAGAAAACGCGTGGGATGCATGGTACCCTGCCCTTATTGTTAAAGAATATGAGAATTGTACTTTCTTGGTCAAATATCCGGATTCGATGAGCAGTGATGAGTCTGGCATGGACAAAGTTATTTTTGATTCTCTACACATTCGACCTGCTCCTCCTCATCATGCTGACAGAAATTATGAGCTGCTGGAAAAGGTGGATGTGCAGTTTGGTCATGGTTGGCGCACTGGAACGATAACAAAAGTTCTTACAGGGAGGAGGTACAATGTTTACTTAAGGCAAGGAAATGAGGACACGGAACTTAATCACACAGAGATAAGACCTCATCTTGAATGGGTTGATGGTGAATGGATTAGTAAAACAAAGGTATAGTTTGTTTTCATCTTTATTTTCTTCATGATTAAGCTATCAATGTTTGCTAATCTTTCTCTACTTAATTGATAAAAAAATATGGTAAATATTGAAGGATACATGCTTATCCTTGACTGTCAAATTTGGAAAATTTAAGGAATAGCTTTTGGGTGTACTTGATCTGGAAATTTGTTCCCATACATTTATTTGAGTGGAAGCCAAGAAACAATGCAGTCAGTTCCTAATTAGTCTCGTAGCAGTTCTATTTGAAGGTTTTTGTTGCAGGAGGCCATGAATATTCCTAATTCAGAAATATTAAGTGTTGCTCAGAAAGGTGCTGACCACTTGGGGGTTGTCACACAACTTGAAAGCTTAGGTGGCACTGAGGATGTTAACAAGAATATAACACCTTGTTCTACAATCATGAAGAAGCCAACAGAAAACTCAACAGATTGCTCTGAAAACTTACCTTCTCATGACCTTTCAAACAATGAGATAAAGGCAACTTCTGATGGTGATGGTAAAGTTTCAGGTAAGTCCAAAAAGTTAACAGTTGGCATTGTAGAAGTCCCATTTACACGATTAAAGAATGTGCCTCTTGAAAGCTCCACTAAACAAGAAGAAGTTCTTGGATTGCCCCCATGGACGACTGGAAGTAAAAGACCTGAATGTTCAAAAAAGCCTGTGGTTTGTGGACCTCCTTCTGCCAATATTGAGAGCCCTTTAGCTAAAAAGAAAGTTGTGAGTGGAATTTCTCATCTTCAAATTCTTCACCAATTTTATGCCATTCTAATAGAGCTTTGAAATTTTGTAGCGTACCACACATTTGAACCTCTATTAGGAGATTCACGTAACTAAACATTTACAGAATCATGTATTGCCATATTATAACATTGCCATTGATTCACCATTATATACAAGGATTAACTAGAGCCTTCTGAAGTTATATAAGAGAGGTTTTCTATGATTTAGGTGGGTTTTGTGTGTGATGAGTGAAAATGTGAAACCATAAAAGGCAGGTTAGTTAATGCTTGCTTACCTAATATTAAACTAATTCACGAGGCTCAGGATTTATGCTACGTAGTTTTAATTTTGTTGAGAGCCTATTGACAGAACATTGTCATGAGTACATCAGCATCTGTCCATATCAGTTCTGTTGTTTACATTGATGGTATTTACTTTGTCTTTGCCAGTTTCTCTCTCTTTTTTTATTTTCTGTGACACAGTAGTGCTAATTGGAATAACTGCATTTATCCTTTTTTTCTGATCAAATTTATTTCTTTCTTACAGAGAAAACTTGCAGAAAGTAATGAACAGGATGGCCAGAAAGCTAACCTTGTCACACGAAAGGGGAGACCTATTAAGTCACCTAACAGAGGCCCACATGAATCAGCAGCAGGTGTTATACTTTACACACATCTTGCCGTTGACTGTATCTATTTAAATTGCGTATGATAGTTTTTGATAAAAGTTGAGATATTTCTACTATCTTCAGCTAAGCTGAGAAATTCAGTTCAACATATTAATGAGGATGAGAATAAATCAAAAGAAGCGGAAGTTCCCGTTGTTATATGTCTAGAAGCTCAGGCAGTGGGGAATTCCAGTTGTCAAACTCTAGGTGAGAAGAGGTTGAAGAGCACAACAAATTATGTCGAATTAGAGAAGATCATGGTAAGGCATTATATTATGGTTGTCCTTAACCTTGCAAAGATGGGATTTTTATGAAAAGTGTATGCTGTGAATCAGAATTTGTGGGATAATGATGTGAATGTTGAGATGCTTAATGTATGATGTTTGTTGTGCAGCACCGTGAGGAGTTGGCAGTTGGGCAAAGCAGTGGGAAAAGAAAGCGGGGAAGGGCACACAAGTTGGTAGCTGCAAATCTGATGGAAATAGAGACTGGTACTTAACTATACTCCACAATCTGTGGATTGAATTATGAACCTATTTAATTGCACACTAGCGAGCATTGTATGTACTGAGGAATTGGGAAGTGGAGAAGTTGCTAATGAAATTAACTAATTAAGTTGAAATGTGCCCCAAAGTATGATAGTAGAAATTTGCTTTTGTCATTCCTATAGGCACGGATAAAACTCTAATGGTAGTTAGAAAAGAAAAAGAAGCAAACTCATAAATAGGTATTTGATAAATCTTTTGCAATAACTTAGAAATGGGTTTCTTGGTGGATATACTATTTCCATGCCTCTAGCTAATACATTGGATAAAGTTGGTTTCTTTTGACTCATATTTCTGGCATAACCAATGATGCATAAACGAGAATCTATTGTGCTAATTTGCTTTTGGCCATGGGTAACAAGTTTCCACCAGTTAGAGAAGATCATTGGCTTCATCATTCAATGTCTTTCCTGCTAAAAGGTACAGTGAAATGTCCATAAAATAGTGGGACATTCTTATGTTGGCTGAAGAAATAGTAAGGTTCTTCTTTGTATGATAAAATCATTGGAGGGAATTAGCCTTGTGCTTGTGAAGCAAATTACGTGAAGACAGATTACATTCTGATGTACGTATATAACACAAAAATGCCTATGGTTGTGCCATACTTAGCGTTATTTGGAATGTTGTAGTTTCTGCATCCGTAGATGGAACAAATGAGGACTGTCAGACAGATTGCAGGATAAAGGAAAATGATTTGGCCGTTGCTGTTGTATCAAAGAATGTGGTTGATGATGATCAACCTTTATCAATGTGGTTTGGTGGAATGCATTCTTCAACAAATGTTGGAAACTCGGGTAAGTTGCTTGACATTTTCTGATGTGCTCCTTAAAATTGTATTCTTATGCAGTGCAAGAGTATATCTGACTCTTGTTTTCTGTTTGAGTAGTATCTTCCGCTAGGTCTGCTAACGGATGGGATGAGACAAAAGATAGACAAGCTGATATTTCAATGGAAGGTTCGGTAAATGATACTAGAAGCAATAGCATGCCAGGATCAAATCTGTGCTTACCTTTTGTCAAGAAATCAGCAATTTGGAAAGCAATTGAAGCTATGGAAGCGTTTCAAATTATACCACAAAACCCACATTTTGAGCCTTTAGCTGAATGCAAAGAGGAGTACCGTGAAGGAACAGCCATTGGGTATATGGTAACTTTTACCAGTTTGTTTGAGAAGGTATCCTTGCTGCAATTCAATGATCCAAGAAACATTTTCAAGAGTACTTTGGAAAGTCTGTTAGGTTTAGAGAGGCATGGATTTGACGTCGCAATCCTCAAAGATCGTGTGACTAAGTTGTTGTCAATTAAAGAAAGTCAGGGTGAGCTGCTGAATGAGTTGACAAATACCGAAAGGCAGATAATGGAGCGATCGGCAAAGAAGCAAGAATTACTTGAGAGTATGAATGATATAAAAAACAAGATAGCAAAGTTACAGGAAGAACTCGCAGCATCCCAGTCAAAGATGGAAGCCGAGGATATTGAGATTTCCACATTAAGGTCACATGTTGAAGATACAAATCAACGCATAACCAATTTTTGTTATAATTTTAAAAGCGTGGCTGGCGCACCATGGAAATCATCCTGATGCACTTCTGCTGCATTGCAACATTTAGGTGTAGGTTCTAGTTGGCTGTGAAAAGTTCGTGTTGTGGTTCTCTATATAGTTTAGTGTACTGGTACTGGACTCGTTTAGTATTGTTATCATGTAAATGCTTTTGAGGGTTAAGGGTATCCGGGGAATCTCAACTTTAAACGATTCTAGAATTGATTCTATCACTGATGGTACGTAGGTGCACACCAAAAGGTTCACCGTAGATTAATTAGAGTGTCAAGTTATTGCCCACCAGCGGCTGAGGGGGGTTTCAGGCTGAAAAATCTCTTACTAAGACCAGTTTCAGCTGCTCTTGCAAGTACTGGAGAAGATTGACATTAAGACGATCTCTTTTTGATGCTCAGCTTTAGTTTTAACCAATGTAGTCTTACCATCAGATGTTAAGTTCTGGAGTGCTTGATTGTAGTGACTCAAATTAATGGAATATGTGCATTGTCGACCAAACAAGTGTTAACAAACATTGAATAACATGGTGTGCTTGTTTCTGCTAGGAACAAGGGAACAAAACATGAAAGAAATGATGAAGAAAATCTGATGTTTATTAAGTGTACATAAAAACCCACTTCAAGAAGGGCTAACTCTCTTAACAACAACTGGAATTCAAAAAAACTGATATCTATAAATGGCTAAAGCCTAAGTAGTAATAAATGAATTGCTAAAATAAAGGATCATGAAGACCACTTAGATCCCATCTTTCACAATTTGTGTCGCTAACCTCACTCTTCCTTGACAGAACGGTCCTGCAGACTTAGTAAGAATGAGAGTTGGTCTTGAGATTCTTTGTCACGTGTCTTATATTTTCTCCTTGAATAGACACGTAAGGGAGGACTTCCATCAATTCTTCCCTCCTGGAAATGTGACTTGTCCTCAAGGCAGAAATTGGTTAGAAAACAAATTGTAATTTTCTCACGTTGCTTCTTCTAATGGGCGGTTTTTCCATTCAACGAGTAACTCCAAAATGGGAACGCCACTTTCGGAAATCTAGCGATTAGAAAGAACTTTGGCAGACTCAAGAATAACTTCCCAATTGGCAATGACAGGTAAATCAGCTGGAGATGACACAGGTACTTGGCCCCTTGTTGGTCATAACAACGTAAAATTTTGTAAGGGCCGAAATACCGAGGAACAAGTTTCTCGTACCTTCGTTTGGTCAAAGATTTTTGTTGGTATGGACGTACTTGTAAGAAAACTGAGTCACCCTTGTTGAAAGTGAGATCTCTTTTGTTTGGTGTTAGCTTGAGCCTTCATGTGAGATTGAGCTTTTATCAAATTTTCTTTAAGAATCTTTAACATATCATCCCGCTGCAAGAGTTGGGTCTCTAATTTTGCATTTGGAGTTTCTCCTGAGACATATGGATAGAGAGGAGGTGCCCGCTGAAGTATGAAATCCCATGTTGTAGGAATATCCTGCCCATGAAATAAAATCACTCCAAGTCTTCGGTTGCTCTTGAGCAAAACAGCACGAATAAGTTTCTAAACAACGATTATCCACTTCCGTTTGGCCGTCAGCCTAAGGGTAGTAACTGGTACTCATCTTCAATTGAGTTTTGCAAAGCTTAAAGTGCTCTTGCCAAAAATTGCTTAAAAAAATGACATCTCTATCAAAAACAATTGATCATGGAATGTTATGTAAGCGGACAATCTCTCTACAGGAACTTTCAGCAACACTTTTGGCAATGAATGGATTAGTCAAAAGGGGATAAAATGGGCATACTTATTGAGTCTATCCACCACCACTAGAATTGTGTCATAATGATGGGATAGTGGCAAGCCCACTATAAAATCAAGAGAAAAATCCTCCCGAATTTTGTCATGGACAAGTAGAGGTTGAAGAAGACCTGCTGGGCTAGTGTCTCATATTTATTTTGTTGACATTGTAGAAAATTTCGGACATATTGATGTATATCACGTCGAAGGTTTCACCAAAAAAAAAAAGTTGGTTTCCGTTGAAACGTCTTCAAAAATCCCCATGACTAGTAGTAGGTGTGATATGAGCCTCAAATAGAAGTTTTTCTCGCAAAGTAGCGTGGTCAGGAATTACCAAACGATTTTTATAGTAGAGTTTATGACCTGTGATTGAAAAATCTGGTTGTGAGGATGGATCAGCAACCTAAGCTTGCATAATTTCGCTGGTATATAGGTCTTCTTTTAATGCTTGTTGTAGTTCCAACAAATCAAGGCTAAAAGGAACAACCAATGTAAACAGCTCTGCATGATGAGGATGTCGAGATAAAGCATCGACCCTTTTGTTTTCCTTATCTGCTCGATAAATGATGGTGAAGTCAAATGACATTAGTTTTAACAATGGTTCTTGTTGCTCCGTGGTTGTGATTCGTTGTTCCAAAAGATAGTTGAGAGTGAAATGATCTGTCTTAATGAAGAAATGTCTGTCGACTAAATAATATTTCCACTTTTCCAAAGCTAATCCCAAGGCCAATAATTCACGATCATAAGCGGATTTTAACATATTAGAAAGATAAAATCCCTTACTAAAATAAGTCACAGGTTGCTCATCTTGCAAAAGATAGCTCTCACAGCCTCGGATGACGCATCACATTCGACCGTAAAAGGTTGAGAGAAATTTGGCAGGCACAAAACCGAAACTGAAGTCAGTGCTTCTTTAAGGTTGTTGAAGGCTTGTTCCTTGTCAACTGACCAATGAAAACCCTCCTTTTTTGTCAAATTGGTGAGAGGTTTTGCGAGTAGTCCATAATATTTCATGAAACGACGGTAATACCCAGTTAATCCCAAAAATCCTCGCAACTCCTTGACGTTTGATGGTATGAGCCAAGCTTGCACCGCCGTGGTCTTGCCATCCTCAACTTGTGCACCTTGGGAGCTGACCACGTGTCCAAGGAAATGAATCTGGGACTGACCAAAGAGACATTTTGATGCTTTTGCATAATAACTATGCATCTAAAGCAGTTGTAAGGTTTGTCAAAGATGCTTCCGATGTTACGTTATGTCCTTGATGTAAACCAAGATATCATCCAAAAATACCATGAAAAACTTACGTAAGAATGGCCTGAAGAGGTCATTCATGGCTCCTTGAAAAGTGGATGGCGCGTTGGATAGTCCGAATGGCATTACAACATATTCATAGAGACTCGAATGTGTTCGAAAAGCTGTTTTTAGAATGTTTGGTGGGTTGACCCGACTTTAGTGATAGCTCAACCGTAAATCGATTTTTGAGAATACAGTGGCTCCATGTAACTCATCCAGCAGCTCATCAATATTTGGTATGGGATATTTATCAGGTATGGTCAATTTGTTAAGGGCAGACACACATCCTTCAAGTATTATCTTTTTTCTTGACAAAAAGGACTGGACTGGCAAAAGGACTAGAACTGGGTCGGATGAAAACCGTTAGTTAGCAACTCAGCTACTTGGTTCTCAATTTCGGTTTTTTGAGAGAAAGAATATCCATATGGTCGGATATTTGGTGGGGTAGCAGTAGGTATGAGTGGTATGGAATGTGTGTGGCTTCGGAAGGGTGGGAGTGATTTGAGTTCTTGAAAAACAGAAGCATACTCAGGCAAAAGAGAATTAAAAAGAGAAAGTGGAGTCTCTTTGTTACCTAAGTTAGTCGAGATATATTTAAATGTTGCATTGCTGGTGTCTTGAGAGGTAGCCCTTGAAGCTTGTACTTCTGACCATTTATAGAGAAGATAAGAAACATTTCATTCCAATTTCTTTGTACCGTATAAAGTGAGGCTAATCATTGGATGCCCAAAACCAAGTCAGCACCACCTAAGGAAAAAGGTTGATAGTCCTGTGTGATTTTTAAACCCGATAATTGGAAATCCACGTCTCTGCAGACGCGATTGTAGCGTATAATATCTCCATTGCCGATCTCCACACCGAAAGGAGGAACCAATTGAATCAATAGGTTCAACTCATTCACCATAGCGTCAGATACGAAGTTGTGTGTAGAACTGCTATCCACCAAAATTAGGACTTCGTTATTGCCAATCACACCTTTGAATTTCATGGTGGTTGCTTTGGATATCCCCAGAATTGCGTGAAAACTTATTGCTACCAATTCTGATTGCTGTACCTCCTCAGAGCCTTCTGTGTTTTCTTCGTGTCCGCCATCATTATCCTAGTAGGAAGCCTCCAAGAGAGAAATAGAGCCTGTTTTGCAGCGACGTCCAGGACTGTATTTCTCATTACAATGGAAACAGAGGCCACGAGTAGGGATGGCAAAGAGTAGGGTTCAGTTCGGGTATTACTCAACCCATATCTATATCCATTTTTTATGACTCAACTCATATCTATATCCATATTCATTTATTTTTACGATTTACTACCCATATCCAAATCCATTGGATTGTTCGAGTTTTTAGATATCCATCGGATTGTATAGTATATAAAAATAAAACTTCTACATAAAAAATATAAAGAGCAGATTTTTGTGAATGCTCCAAATCAAAATTACTTTAATAATAATAAGTCAAGATTTTGATTTGTATGTCTTAAAAAACCATAAAATTGGAA
>JAOTAY010000163.1:56603-89423 GCA_025629805.1 Erythroxylum baracoense | reverse complement strand
CACAGAAAGATGAGATGGATAAAATCCCTTATGCTTCGGTTGTAGGGAGTCTCATGTATGCACAAGTATGTACACGTCCGGATATAGCGTTCATAACAGGGATGATGGGCAGATATTTGAGTAACCTGGGAATGGATCACTGAAAAGTAGCAAAACGGGTTATGAGATATTTGCAGAGAACAAAGGACTATATGCTCACATACAGAAGCTCAGAGCGATTGGAAATCGTTGGATACACTGACTCTGATCACGTTGGATGCTTAGATAGTAGAAGATCCACCTCAGGTTATGTTTTCATGATAGGTGGAGGAGCGTTTCATGGAAAAGTGAAAAACAAAAACTTGTAGCTTCTTCTACCATGGAGGCAGAATATATAGCCTCCTATGAAGCATCGTGTCATGGAATATGGTTGCAAAAATTTATAACTGGGCTGCAAATGGTTGCTGATATAAAATGACCATTAAAGATTTATTGTGATAATCAAGCCGCTGTACTATATTCAAATAACAACCAGAGTTCATCGAAATCAAAGCATATCGACATCAAGTATTTGGCTGTGAAAGAAAGGGTTCATAATCTTCAAGTGTCTATAGAACATATTGGTACAAACTCTAATATTGCAGACCCATTCACCAAAGGGTTGCCAACTTCAGTGTTTCATGTACATGCGGCCAATTTGGGTGTAGTAGGTCTGTCAGACATGTCACTTTAGTGGGAGTTAATCTTTTACTTCTATGTACGTTCTTTGACATCTAAATTTTATGTTTTTAAGGTTTAAGTTTCTAAGGTCTAAAGTTATCTTTCTGTACAGACTTTGGTTTATGAAATCTAAGGAATTTCATGTTTATCTGAAAATTCTGAACATATAGAATTTGCTTTCTGTTGCAGTATTGCATAAGGTTAGAAAGTGTTTTGTGACTCTCCGAGTCATAAAATTAGGACTAGTTGGAAATAGGCATGATTATGATCACATCACATGTAATTTCTATGCTACGCATCCATACTTAATCTATGTTATTGATTCTATTGGTGTTGTGATAATTGTTCGGTTTAGTCACAAAATTAGATGATAAAGGCTGCTTTGATCCTACACTAGTACAATTGATGGACCAGATTGTTTCGATATATTTCTGGAAGGAGATAGCAAGTTTGCGCACATTCAGTTTTCTTCTATGTACGTTATCCGGAAATACACATAGCCCATGTGGGAGATTGTTAGAATTTTATGGGCTATGTGTATAAATATATGTACGTAGATTTCTATCTCGGTTATAGGCCTAAAAAATGTGATCTAACTTTAGTAAATTAATTAGGCCTACAGAAATATTAATTAATTATTAGTATGGGCCTGATGTGTAGAAGCCCATTATGAGTCATTGTGGTTAATAGGCTCACAATGGCCCGTAAGTCAAAAGATGACTATAAATAGAGTTGTGGTGCCCAAGTCAGATTCTACTTAACATTTTTTCTGAAAAAGATTTTGTTAGTTTTCTCTGTTCCATAAGGAGAATCCATTCGGTTTTGAGATCTTGGCTTAGAAGAACACAAATCTTACAAGTTTTGCTGTTTACGCTTCCGCTGTGCAATGGATCAAGGTGAGTGTTCTTATTTGTACATATATCATTGTTTATTGAATCTGCCTGTGATTCTGCTTTATTGATTAAATGTTTAGAAATCTGATTATAATAATCATAAGGCTAAATTTCTATCAAAAGAAATCATCTATATCAAAATCATAGTCTTCAAAATTTTGAAAATTTTCTTCCATAACTTGCTTAACATGTTATAACAAATGTTTATAGTAATAGTTAAACAAATTGATTAAAGTTTTACAAAGAAATAGAAACAATATACGTGTCTTGTCTACTTCGATGCTTGTACAACGACACTATTGCTTTAAAGTCTAGGCTAATCAAGGTCCAAACAACATGCGGCCTTAGACCAGTGAAATTAGTTTCGACCCCAAGCTTATACTAGTTTTCGTCCTGATTGTCAAGAAGCCTTCGTTGATTCCATTAGACACGATCTTCCCTTCAGACAGCTAACCTCAAAGTTCACTAAGTATTAGCGATATCAGATCAGCGATCACAGGACCTTAATTATAGCCTATGGTCATTTACTTTCTACACGTAATGGTCAGATTGTACAGCTGTTATTAGTAGGCAGATCTCTAACATTAGTTTGTTACCAAAACAGCTTGAGTATAGGATCGTGATTAACTAGATTAACGCCATTGTATATTGTATTTATATTAGCATTCTTGTCAATAGAAATATGAGCTTGAACCTTCAACTTATTCTTTTTCTCTTACTAAGACATTGTCAATGTCTTTGTAAATTAAGTATGAAGAGATCTGTTGAAACAAAGAAACTAAAGTTTTCCCGATAAACCATTCGTTTATATATATATGCTTTTAATTGCCTTTGAAGAGCAACTACTTGTGCATTCGCAGAAGACATGGTCCAAATTATTTACCAATAATCCTTACAGGAGCACGACCCGTTGACGAAGTGATGGAAGCGTTTGCGGTCTCTTACAATTATCTTACGGTTGTACAACTTAGATATTAGTTTCATAGAAGAATGGCAGTCTTCACAAATGCGTAGGTTCTTGACAACTCGAAGTGGTGTTCTAGCAGCTGTACTGATTAAGCCGAAAGCCACTGCAATCTTCTCACTGTGATATTGCAAAGCATTTTCTTTATCTTCTTCATCCATGTTGAGCAGCACTTGCGTAGTGTTTGGTCGATAGCCCGCATTCCTCAAGTTGTATGAAATTTCCGCCAACATTAAATGGATTTCTTTACCCCTAGGATGGGAATCATCCTCCACCAGGAATTCATGAATTACCCCATCAAGTTCAATCCAACTACATCCAGGGTCTTTTCTTATATCCATTTCCTTCATCTTTAGCCTCATCTCCGCAACTCCTTCCCAATTTCCTCTGGAGGCAAAGATGTTGGATAGAGCCACATAAGATCCACTATCATTTGGAAATGAAGACATCAAAATCTTTGCTATCCGTTCTCCCATCTCTAAGTTCCCATGCATTTTGCAAGCACCAAGCAAAGCCTTCCATATCACATCGTCTGGTTTAATTGGCATGTTTAGTATAACCTGTTCAGCCTCTTCTAAAAGTCCAGCACGACCTAACAGATCAACCAGACAGCCATAATGTTCAATTCTTGGCTCCAAACCTACAACGTTAACCATATGGTTGAAAACTAATCGACCATCTTCAACTAAACCAGCATGGCTACAAGCATTCAGTAAGCCAATATATACAACATCACTGGCTGCCACATCGGCATGTTGCATCCTCCAGAAGTAATCAAGAGCATCCTTCGCCTGGCCATGCATTGCTAGGCCACCAATTAAAGCACTCCATGTAACAGTATTCTTCTTATCAAGTATCCTCTCAAATACCTGAACTGCCTTCTCAATGCTTCCACACTTGGAATACATATCAATCAGAGCAGAGCCGAGCACACTATCTATTACAATTTCATTTCTTTCTGCATACAAATGCACCCATTTACCTAATTCAAGTACCCCAAACTGGGAAATTGCCGGGAGAACGCTAACCAAAGTTACATAATTTGGACAAATATCTCCCATCTGCATTTCCCGAAACATCTCTATAGCCTCCTTAAAATGCCCATTTCGTGCATAACCAGATATCATCACATTCCACGAAACAACACTCCTGTGAGGCATATCGCCAAACAACTTCCTAGAAACTCCAAGTTCCCCAAGCCTCGCATACCCATCAACCATCACATTGCATAGAACAACATTACCATCTTGCTTCCTCTTATCCAAGGCTGATTTACTATCATTACCAAGTTCAAAAACTTGTTTATGAAACAGCATATGTGCATCCTCCATGACCCCACACATAACGTACATCCTAACAAGACTGCTAGCAACAAACTCATCAGCATCCAATCCCAATTTTACAACAAACCCATGAACCTGCTTCCCTTCCCCAATCCCTCCCATTTTAGCACAGGTTTTTAACACGGAAGGAAAAGTGAACCTATTGGGTGCCACCGAACCATCATGACACATTTGGCAAAACAATAAGAAAGCAGCTAATGGATCATCATCCTCACCACCATGAGTTTCAGCGAACGCTCTTATGATGGTGTTCCAAGAGAAGCAATTTGGTTCATGCAATTGTTCGAACAACTTGTTCGCGTATTTGAGGTCACGCCGAGAAGAAAGGCAGATGAATTTGAGCAGCTCGGCCGCGGCTAAAGTGTCGTGGATTAGGCCGGTCTTGATGAATTGGGCATGCACTGGCTTCAGGTCTGTCCAAGATCTGCAGAGTGCAAGCTTCGGGATGAAAGAAGGTGGTATATTCGGTGAAACGGCAGTTGAGCTCATGGTTTCAGGTAATCGGAATTGTTGGATTAGAGTCGAGGTGAATTCGCCCAGGATCATGTGGAAAACGAAGTACGGCGCTATTTGTCTAACCGCTAAAATTATGCCACATGTATCCAAAAGAACTCCACGTACAGTGATTGCACATTGACGTTGGTTGAATTCCTTTCTATTATTAATTAATAAAAATTTCGAATTTTTCACTTCTCTTTCTGAGAAAGCAATTTGTCGAGTGAACATCTGGTCAACAACTAAATTTAAATTACAATTGGCAAAAATTGTTGAAAATCTATTTTGAATTATTTAAATATGACATTGAATTTATTTAAACATAAAAATTGAAATCTACAACTCAACTCAACGATACTCAAATTCCCGCCTAAGCAGGGTATGAGGAAGGTAAGAAGTACGCAGTTATGCCCGCATTTTATATATACATCAAATATATAAACAATAAATTATTTAATTACATTAAATATGAAGAGTTACTTGAACGTTTTTTTTAAAATAGAGTTAACTTTAAAAAAGCTTAAATATTCATATAAAGCTATGTTATGGATTTATTTAATTAGTTTACCAATATTCATATAATGTAACATACCATACTCATAGTACATATGCCTGAACATATTCACAGCTAGTCAAGAATATACTCTACGGAAATGGTACGTTAAAACAATCACATAAATAGAGTCTGAGGCATCAATATAACTTAAGCATTCCTAATACTTATTTCCTTTACAATCATAATAAATCATATATGTCATTAACATTCTAAATTCAAGTATACTATACACAATAGTTTTGAATTCAATCCCAGTACATCATACAGTACAAATATTACAAACTAGAGATAATGTGTGTCATAAGATGGAATGCTAATACAAAAGACATCTATTTAGACTTCACAGGTATCAGCTGATTAGACTTTTGAGCCATTCTTGTCCCTGAAGTAACAGTACTAGAATTTTATGAGATCGCTTTAGAAGCTAGACCACCTTGAATCTAAAAAACAATGCTGCAATTTTGAAGAGTTTGTGAACTTAGTGAGTGAATCATCATTGATGTGCTCACTTAAGTCAGAACACCAAAATAAATTACATAACTCAATTCAGCAAGTATATTACAAAATTTAGTATCGAATGCCACATCATATTTTGTCATATTTCAATAAGTACTGCATACCAACATTGCATATCACAATTTCAGAACAATTCAATAATTTCATCACAATCATTCATATGATACATGTATAATTGTATATCCAAATGCATATGAGATTTCTTTCTTATTTTGCTTTGTTGTGATCAAGCGCCCATCAACTCAATATACTGTCCCGTATCTGTTGTAGATATCAAGCTCATTTCATATACTGTCCTGTATTTGTTATAGATGCCGGGCTCATTGTTATTTGAGCCTGTGGCTCTTTGTGCACAATCCTGAGCTTTAACTCTTTTCTATACATTGGCTACTTCGGTCACAACTCCTTTATCTGATCATGCATTTCAATGTAATGTGATGCATCAATTCACATATCATGCTTTTAGTACTTTTCGTTCAATATGCTCATGTCATATATCAAATCCTTCGGATCTAAGTCTGGCATTCATGATTCAGTTGTTCACACATTCCAAAATACACATACAATTCAAACGGAAGCACATATAATTGAATTTATACATCTAGGTTGACTCATATTATGCTCCAGAAAAGTTATTGCCTTGATGATATGACAATGTTTGGATGCTGATGATCAACTTGTGCGTCTAAAGTCATGCAATAGACACATAATTCACACATTACTAAGTTGTTCAATCATATGAATATACAATCATGCATATGTATATGTATCATGTTCAATGCATACTTAATTGACCTTTTCGGGTATATATTCTTATTCAAAAGTCTTGACCATTGAATTATTATAGATTATGTATTACCACTTTGCATTCAGGTTTATACCTTAAATAAGTTTGATTACTTTAAATTCATCAATTATACATTCATCAACTTTTTCTAGCAATGTACATTCTCACAATTTCCCAATTCTCATTCATCCATACCTAATACACCTTACTCATATCCTTTGGATCATGTTTGCATTCATAAGAACACCTTTATTCCTTTAACAAATTATAATTTCTAGATTTAAATACATTGATATCAAGACAGTCCATTCCTTAAGTAATGACATCAATTAACAACCCAAACTTATCAAACCCTTAACCAATTAATCAAGCAACAATCTAGGTTCATTTTAAGCCTTAATCAAGTCCAAATACACCAATGTAGTGACTTATCCTCATTTGGTCCAACAAATGCACAAAATCGAAATTATCATTTCAAAATTTTGGCCACAATCGTGGTGGACCTTCCCATGATTATAGGATGATTGCCCCGATCGTGCACTATCCAATTTTCTTCAATTCTCTACGAATTTCATCTACTTAAGATCATCATTAACACTTCAAATTTTCCAGAATTCATACTCTCAAAAGCTACTTCAATTCATGTTAATATAGCTTCCATCTTGGTTACACTAAAGCTCTCTAAATTCTGTTCATTTATGTCACTAACAATTATTCTTACACATACACTAACATCCCCAATTTTTTCCGAATTCAAAAGAATAACTCTTTCATATCAAATGCTAAATACCTTTATAATAGTCTATTAATTATACCTCAATTATACCTTAATTATACCTCAATTTCTCATCAATTTCATCTTAATTTCTAGCTTAAAATCATTCATTTAACAACTCATAAACTATTTTTTTTCATACATGCTAAACAGAACAAAAACTACCATTCATACATCATTTTCCCAGCACACATTTAACACCAATACTTCAATCAATCAATCCCCAATTCAGTCATCATCAAATACCTCCTTAATTATCAAGCTAACCTAGCCTTCCATGTATGCAAACACAATTCCAAAAACAAGATGGGAGTAGAATGATTTTAGCAAGGGCAAAGAGATGATAATTGATTATAGCTATCTTTGTGCAGGATCTTGGACAGATCTTGGAGTGACAATGAACATAATTAAAGCAAAATTTCAAAGCTATGAGGGTTATATGTGTGTTTCAGTAGTGAGAGGGAGGAGAAGAAGAAATCATGTAGAAGAAACAATTAGAGAGAAACATGACTCTGCATTTGCTTAAGCCATTTGGTGCAAGGTGTCTTTGTTTTAGAAGGACACATGTCATACAAATGGAGTAAGCTATATGTCTTCTTATGTAGTTGCCAAATGTCGCTTATATCTTAGGCCATTTATCAATCAATCACTACTGCCATTTGTCACTTAATTTTCTACCCCAAAAGTCACTTATCTTATAGACTTAGTCATTCTAATTTTTCACGTGTCAACCTGTCTTACCACTTGACATTTTTCCTAGATTAAATGTGCATTTTAATTCTTCAATTTTCCAATTATAACAATTAACTTCAAATTACTAATTATAATCCATCAAACCAAAATTCAAGAAATAAGCAATACACAATCAAATCATCATCATTTTAAGCCTTTCATACCTCAAAACATGTCAATTGAATGCATATACTATCTTTGCAATGTTTTCTAAATCAACATTCATGTGTGTATATATGCCCATGTTATAATTGTGAAAGAAATGCAACATATAAATTCTAAAATGATATGACTCAAAAGTCTAACATTCTAAACCTCAGTAAGTTTTGGAAATTGGCTATTACATATAAAGTTATGTTATGCAATGTAACTATAGTTCCAAATTGTCTTATTCTTTTATGCACAAATATAAATGTAAGATTTGAGATAATTCAAAAACAAATTTACATCTTAAAAAAGTGGTTTCCATTTTGTTAATCTTTTATGGAATTTATATATTTTGAATAAATATTTAATTTAACGAGTTAAAGATTTGTTTTCAGAATTTAGTCATTATGTTTTTACCTTAAAAGATGTGAAGAATTATGCACATATTTTAATATAACTAGTAACACAACTCTCTAAATTCATGGTCCCCATGAAAGAGATGCTCTCTTCTCTCTATATTCATGGTCCCTTTTGTTATTATATTTCTTTCATCTGTGAGTTGCTACTTATTTCTTATTTAGAGCTCTATAAGTAAGCTTAAAGGCTTTTAGTACTTATCTGCTTCTATTATGTTCATTCTTGGGCTTGTTTTGTTCCTTTTCTTTGTTTTCTAACGTTCAAGCTCCTACTGGTGGTGTTCTATTATTTATGGGAAGTTCAGAGTCCTTAAGGACTTTCCTATCTTTTCCTTTTTAACTTTTTTGCCCCTCTTTTTATTACCATCTTTGGAATGACATGTTTAAATCTTTTAGCTTCTATAAGATTTTTAACCTTTCTTAGCTTAAAATGTCTAGTTCCTCGTTTGATGAAAAAAATTTGTTATATGACTTTACCTTCCCACCCCTTCCTTCATTGGGCATCTCTCTCCTACTGTATGTGGACCTCCTATGCTTTTGGTCTTTTGATTAGTGTCACTCCTTCCACGTCAATCCTTTTGCCAACTCCTTGTGTATAATAGGGACCTATTTATGGTTCCAAGTCCTCTCTAGTTGCACCTCTCATAAAAATTAACCCTAGTCTAAACTGGAAGCAGGTGGTATGTGAATGCTCTATACTTCACTACATTATTGCCCTTTTTCGCTTCAAATGGTTACATCATTGTTACCCTTAAACTTGATATTTTATAAAAGGTTTGAAAAGTTGGGATTCAATTCTCTTGTGGTTCTTTTTTAGGAAATTGTCCTCTTTTTTAAACAATCAATAATTAGGTGAGGAAGTAATAGAAAGGAGAAGGCTTGAAGGATTTGTTGCTATCAAAAGACAAACTCATTCTATTCAAGGTTGCCACAAGTAATAGTGCTAAGGAGGTTTTGGTTGTTAGCCTTTGGCATGTCTAATATTTTCCCTTATTCTTAAAATTCTTGAAACTTGAAATTAGTTTGGACACTAAACATGAAACTATCCTAACATTTATTACTATTCATAATATGCCCCTTAAATATTAGTCAATAAAGGGTTTGAGTTTATTAGCTAATTACATAAAAGCTCATTTGTGTGGATTAAACAATAACTTTGAGGAAGAGAGTAAGGTATACAAGATTATGTGTGAGTGTTCAGATACAAAAAGAATTGCTAGACACCATTCCTCTTATAAGATTAAGGGAAGATGAGACATTATTTGAAGACTCTATTTAGGTTTTGCACCAATGAAGACTCTATTTAGGTTTTCACTACTGTAAAAGACGAAGGAAAACAATGGAGAGCAATTAGAAAGAGATTTATAAGAGGAGATTCTTTAAACTAATGGATATAGGTAACCAAACTAAAGAGGTTGCCTATGTTAATAACTTGCATTCAAGAGAAGTGGCAAATAAGGAAGTTACTAATGGTTTTGTTTTAAGATTAATCCAGATAAGTTGGTATCAAAAAAATATAAAGGAGAATGTAAGTAAACTAGAGGCCATATTTATGAGGTCTGATACACTTAGTCTAAGTAGAAGATCCCTCCTACAAAATGAAACTATGGTAGGGGAAGTAATCTTTGAGGATTCCTAGGTAATACCCCTCTTCCTTGATAATGGTGGATACCATTGATTTGAATGTTAGGAATTTAAAGTTAACAGAAGTAGAAAGTTCTGAAGAAAGAATAAATGCAAATGATCTAACTTGATAATCCCTTATTGTGTCCATAGTTTGATGGAATGTAAGGGGCATTAATTTCCCCTCTAAACAATAGTCTTTGAGGGACTTTATTTTAGAGAGTAAGCATACTATAATAGGTATCAGAGTCTAAGTTGAACTAAGAAGTCTTATCTAACTAAATATTTTGATAAATGAATTGTCCTTTCCATCTAATCATCAATATCTTCACTATGATCTTATTTTGATTGCCTTTGTCACTAATTTTTTAAGGTTCATGTTCCCCAAACTATTGACCAACTTATGCATTTAGTAGTAAATTTTCTTCAAGATAATTTAAAAGTTGCAATCTCCTTTATTTACGAATCAAATTTTTCTTTTTAGAGGAACTTACTATAGGATAAACTATAATAGATGCAGAGGGCAATGTATATTTGAAGAATTTCATAATATAATTTAAAGAATGTATTAATAAGATAGGTGTAAGTGATTTGACGTTTGAGGGGTTTTTATTCACTTCAAGCAATAAGCAATGAGCAAGATGGCACATAAAAAAGAAGTTTAATAGGGCATTTATGAATGGATTCGTGGTTATCAAGGTTCCCTAAGTGCAAAGCTCAATTTTGGAATCTAATGTTCTTAAATCATTCCCTAGTAATAATAAAAAACTTGTTTTCTAAGTGCAAAAAGTACTTCCCTTTTAGATCCAATAACTCTTTAGTTGAGGAAGAAAATTTTATTAAGGCAATCATAAGAGGAGTATCACATACAATCTTAAGGGCGTTAGGATTTTTTTTGTGAAGAAGTTAGGCGTAATCAAAGAGGAACTCAAGACTTTAAATTTAAGGAGAGGAAGCGAAATCACTTTTGGGAATGTTTCAGCTACAAAGGACATTTACTCGAGGTTCATGAGGAGGTGTAAAAGCATCTTACATGTTCCTTATGATTATAGTCTTTGAACAATTCTTTAGATAGGATATTATTGTCCCCCATACTTCTACCTGGAACAAATGCTCCCTGACTTTAGTTAATTATACCAGGTAGTGTATTCTTCAATCTATTGGCAAGGATCTTACAAATGATCTTGCATAGCACATTGCAATAGGATGTTGGTTGTAATCATTCAGCTTCTTAGGAAGACCTTAAACACCAAAGCAAGAAGTGTCTTCTTAATTTCGGTGAGTAACTTACCACTAATAATGAACTCCTTTACTACTTTAACAAATTTTAATTAAAAAAGGTTCCATTTCTCTTGAAAGAATCTAGCATTAAAGCCATATAGCTTAGGAGACCTATTTGAATGAAATGAAAATATCACATCTCTCATTTTTTCACATATAACTTCTTTGATTAGTGCAGATTCTTGATCATGTTTAATGGAACCAACCATTCCACTAACTAGATAGCTAGAAAGACTTGCAATGCAAGTAGAAACCCCATTTATTGCTTGAAAGTGACTTCTGGCCATTCTTTTTAGTTTTTCTTTGTCATTTATCTTCAAACCATACTCATTCTTTAAACAAACTATCATGTTTCTATTTCTCTTGCCCTGAATCACACTAAAAAAGTATTTAGAATTCCTATCTCCTTGTTGTAACCATTGGACTCTAGACATTGATTTCAACTGCACTCTATAATCCTAGATGACCTACAAATAACTACGCAATTCTAATTTCTCTTTATCCTAGATTGAGGAATTAATGGGATCCTTGGCTAAAAGCTTCTGAGTAAATGATAGATTCTTGAGGGCTTTCTCTTTACTGAATTTGAAAGAGTCTATATTAAGCTTAAGTAACTTAATGCATTTATCTTTAATATATTTCAGCATTTGAACACACTAAAAAGCTCTAGAACCCTACACATTCATACCAATAACATTAGCAATAATTAAGGAATTAGTGGGATCCTTGGCCAAAAGCTTCTGAGTAAATGATAGATTCTTGAGGGCTTGCTCTTTACTGAATTTGAAAGAGTCTATATATCCTAGACTGAGGAATTAGTGGGATCCTTAGCTAAAAGCTTCTGAGTAAATGATAGATTCTTGAGGGCTTGCTCTTTACTGAATTTGAAAGAGTTTATATTAAGCTTAAGTAACTTAATGCATTTATCTTTAACATATTTCAGCATTTGAACACACTAAAAATCTCTAGAACCCTACACATTCATACCAACAGCATTAGCAATAATTGAATCAAGCTGAAAGTTTTCTAGTAGGAAGTCGAAGATATGAAAGGTGATTTTCGTTTGATCAAGTAGCATTGATGCATTTCCTAATAAGAGTATGATTAGAAAATAGTGGTTCCTCAAACATTAGATAGCTTTTTGATAATTGATTTACCTATCTATTATTTACTAAACACCTGTCCAGCTTTCTTTGAACATTTTTACCACCCTTCTGGTGATTGTTCCATATGAATATAGGGACTTGATATCTAAAATCAAAAAGCCCAAGGGAAGGTTAATAAGATTAGTTCTTTAGTATCAACATATGTAACTTTTCTTACCCCCAAGCCTTCAGAAGAAGATAATAAGTAGTTAAAATCCCCTAACACCATCCACAGGACTGACATGTTTAAATCTATATCCTGCAATTCTTTATGTAAGCTAAATCTTTAGACTTCCCAATTTGCCGCATAAACCACAGTGATAGTTATTAGAATGTTGAGTCATTTTAGAACAAGTTAACTATGAATAAGTTTATCAGTATAGTATCAATTAAAGAGAACAAGTTATGTTGGATCTATTGCAACTATAATCCTTCCACTAGGATGCTTTAAGTGATTGCTCAAGATTTTTCAATCTACTGAGATAAATTTCAGCCCATTTTGAAAGATTTCCTCTTTGATCTTGATTTCCAACAAACCAACAAAACAAGACTAACTAGCTTGAAGATAATCCTTTAAAGCTAGTGATTCATTAGGACAATTTAGTCTACTAACATTCCATATAGTGCTACACAATAGGCTTGAGAGGACTCGATCCTTCTCCTAGTTTTTTTGACTTTTAGTCCCTATTGCCTACCAATCTCCCTGCTGTAGTTTAGTTTCACTATTGTCTTAATCATTTTTATGAATAACAACACCTAGGATAGCTAATCTGTCAGCTTCTATAACTTCAGTAACCACTTAAATAATTGTCTGATTGTTTTCTTCATTCACACTTTCTTTTGCCTTTTTTTGCTGGATTTGAGATATAGCCTCTTGCTCAATTTCTTCAACATTACAATAACACCCCCTATACGAAACCTATAACCATCCACACATATAGGAACCAAATTCCTATACATGTATTCAAGGTATATATTTCTATTCAATGCTATACATATACACATTACAAAATTTCATGTCATTTAACATTATCATTTAAAAGTAGTATCACATCTTACATTAACAAGATAGTCCAAAAAGAAAACATAAACTTTCCTTTATTACATATACAAGCATTCTTTAATCAAAAGACACATCCAGAGGTACTTTTACTCCTAGCCGTTGGCCTTGGTCCTTGTAGATGTTCCTTGTACCTCACTCCTATGACTTAGACCTACACGAATTATCACCCATACTAAGCTCAAAAGCTTAGTGGGGAAAGCACTTAGTTTGGATGACCACTCACAGCAGTCATCCACCAAGCACATACATTCATGAATATCGCACCAATATAAATAATGATGGCATACTTAATCAAATAAATAATGCAGACATGCTTCAATTTTTTTTAATATACCACAAATTCACCTTCAAAACTGAAACATTGATATTCAACACTCAATGATAAAAATTATCAATATAAATGCAAATGCTCATTCATATACTGATTATTTATATTGTCATACTATATTTCTTATTTATATCTCTTTACTTTACTTTCTGTGTTAGGCTTGCACATTTTCTGTGGGTGTGGATAACGGGTGCTATGAATATCTGAAGACATCAAACTGTGGATACTCGAAAGTATCAAACAGTGGATACCTGAAGGTATCAAACTGTGGATACCCAATGGTATCAAACTGTGGACACCAATGGTATCAAATTGTAGTAGCTACACTATAACCCTGAATACCCATCTATCCACCACCAGGACAATAGAGCAGACACTATAACATTTCCTTTAACCATTTGCCAATTTCATAATTCATATATTGACAAGTCATATGATATGCATTTCAAGTCATAAATCTATATCTATGTGTTAATACATGCAAGTCATAACTTACCAATATTAGAAGGGTGTCAAAATCACACTTGTATAATCACATTATACACATATGAGTAATAAATATCCATACCAATCATTTATGTACATGTAAGTTTTCTTTAACATGCATTATGTTCAATATTAAGTTTCAATGTTTAATCACCCAATTCACACATGGTAAGCCTTATTTCATTTATTTTTAGGTGTTTGAAAGGTTTCATACACATTCAAAAAGGTTTGGATAAGATTTGATAAAAATCAGAAATGAGAACAATGCCACGGTCATGATAGACACTCTCTCCATTCATGCCACTACTTGTTCCTTAATATGGATATAGAAAAAGTCAGAATTGGATTTCGAGGTCTCCTAGAAAAGCTTTTCTTCTATGTCTATAGTTTTTATAGCATTAACAATTAGACCATTTGGACTTCTAAATTATGAGATATAAGCAAAATATCACATGCTGCTCGAAAACTGGGGCAGCATCAGGTCACTTGTTTTTATCTCAAATTTAAAGGTCATAGAGATAGAATTAGGTTAGAGTCCAGATATTTATATCTATGTGTTAGGTTTCATATGCAACTAAAATCAAACAATTTGGAGGTCTGTAGGCAGATTTATGACTCAAACAATGTGACTCAATCAAACAAACCCTAGATAGAATTCCACTACATAATACTTTCTTATCATATTCAACCAATTCTATGCAAGATAACAAAAAAATAACATAAAAGAAACATCCCCACAACCATTCCATATCCAAATGAATCTTTATATCTATTCAATCATACACAAATACAAAAATCAACTAAGTGAAGTCCCAAACCTGAAAATTGACAAAGTAGGCCTTCTATTGCCTTTCCTTCCCTTCCTCTTTGGCTTTGCTTGACTCACCAACTAAAAACACAAAAAATATACCTCTCAATCCCTCTTCCATCCTTATAATTTCATTCCTTCATAAGAAAAGTAAGAAGAGATAAAGGTGGAGAGAAAATCCCTAACTTTTTCCTTAATTTCCACTTAAGATTGACTCGATTTCTTACATAAAAAATGATGGGATGAAGAAGGTGAAATGGAGTGGAGAAAAATCTGAACTTAGAACCCCTAAAATATCATGCATCTCCCCTATCCATATCCCCATTCCAGAACTTTCAAGACTCACACATATGCTTAGTTCCTATTGGACACATATGTTTTATTATTATTGGTCACACATGCCTTAATCAAATTGGTCCATGTGTTAACTTTAGAAAATTTGCATATTGGTCTTTCTTCTTCCCTTACTTCCCACATTGACCTACAATCTTATCAATTAATTTCATTACCCTATGTCTTAATTCTAATGTAATAAATTTCATGTAATTTGGTTTATTATTCCAGGAGTTATACCCATAACACTACAGGCTGTTTGAAAACAGGGATAACAGCCATAACTCAACTTCAAGCTAGAATTCAAAAATCTTATAGGCACAATAAAATTTCAGTTTCTTCATGAAAGTTTTAAAATTATGTCTCTAGATTAATATTAAATTAAAATTATCTAATTTATGGGTCTAGAGGCCAAGATATGGCCAAATTACAGAGGTATGTTCATGCCGAAACGAACAAATTACCCATAAACCCATGTCTTTTACATTAAGTACCATAATGTCTCTTACTAAGATGCACTTAATTCATTATATTCACTTCTTAATACACCATAAACATGCTATAATACTTCCAAGGTATATGTTGGGGTGTTATAATTCCTCTATTGACTCTCATTTGAAATCACTTGCTGCTGTTAGTTTTCAGCCTTGTCCTCTAATTTAGCAAACTACAAAGAGGATCTAGATGAGGATATATTACGCTTACCAACATTCTCTTCATCATAAGTATGATTGTTATTAGTTACTACATCCTGATTCTTAGACATCCTGATTCTTAACAATCTTCACTATTTCTGCTTCAGTTGATTCCGTATGAACACTAGTCATCTGTCTTGAATTGGCTATAAGAGTTGCTTGCTAATTTTGAACTTCATCTTTTTCCTTTTCACCATCTGCTCGTATAGCTTCAGGTGCACTCTAAAGTTGATTTCTTTCATTGACTACTTCGTTAACATTTTTTTAGCAATTTGGATTTTAGTAACAGGTTTCATATATGGCTTCCATAGATAGGATAACACAATTTTATCTTCCACCAATTCTCCACTGGAATGGAACTTCATTATTGGAATACTATCTGATATAGTCTTCTTATGTTCCATTTCAATGCACACTCTATCATATCCTACTCTTTTTATATTTTCAGTGTTCTCATCCATAGCTAGGGGAGTTCCAATATAACTAGCCAAATAACTCAAACCCTCAGATGAAGAATGTTTAACAGGGGTTTCATGCATGTTCACCTAAATTGGAATAGATTTAATTTCATTTATGTCCAGTTTGCAACCTAATTCCTATTTCCTAAAAAATAATGGCTTACCTTGTATGTGCTAGGGCTTGATGACTAATACCTTATGAACCATTTATTCTGAGGAGAACTAAAAAATGAATTGCTTATCCTCAATTATAAATGTAGATTGAAGACCTCATTTCTTCCAATTGGTGTCAACCTAATGCTAGACTACTGGGAAAGCTATTCTTTTCTCTAGAAAATACCCAACAAGTTCCACTTACTTGCATCCTTGAGAAGTATTTCTATAGGAGGGGTGACAGTTCCATCCTTTGTACCAGTTATATATTAAAGCTTCCCAAATATGTTTGGATCTCCCACTACATGACTCCATTTTAATTTTAAAATTTCTGGGTAGGTGTTTACCGGGATGTTGAGGGAGGAGGAAACTCCTCACTCTCTAACTAAAGGGTGGATCTGGGTGACATTCATCAAAAATGGTAACTGCCAGACCCAAATTTTGGATAAGTTGGGTGCTACCAAAATAGGTAAAGAGCCCATTTCAAACAGGGGAAAGGGAAAGAAAAAAAGGGAAGAAGTGAAGAAGCAATGAGATGAGAGAGGAAGGAGTAAGAGAGGAATACAAAGATAAAAGCTCAAAGAAAAAGGATCCATGATATAGTAGTCAAACGGAAGAGAGAGCTTGCAGTGAGATACCTTGGGGCCATTTCTTCTCTTATCTTTCGTGGTGGTTTAGCAATGGGTTGCTAACTCAAGTTTTTCATTCATCCAACTGTTTTATTGATATTGGATCTTGTAAATTCCTATGATATGCTAATAACTCTATTGAGACTACTAATGACTAATCTTATAATTATCAACCAATATTATTCAAGTTAAAGTTACTAAGATTTCTTTATCAATTTGTTAATTATATTATTGGGTTTGACTCTAATCCAGAGGCTTTATGTTGACCTATCTCTAGGTTTGCAATCAAATCCTTTCAACTACGATATATCTATTTATACATAGGATTTCTCAATCTCTATGTTATGAAATCAAATTATGAACTAATATTCTAGATCTATTAAAATATATGTTAAACACAAATAAAATCACAATATATCAATCAAAACAATTGTATTAAATAAAAGAATCAAAACATATTATAGCACAAATATAAGGTTCATTATGTCATAGAATAGCTAGACACTAAAGATGTTCAGTTATAGATGATAGAAAATGAAATTAAACATATATAGAAAGAAAAAAAATAGAAAAATGAAGGGTATAATTCTAAATCTCCTTTTATCTCCTATCAAATGTTCTCATAAGTTAGAGGTTTGATCTTGTATTCTCTTAGATCTTTGGATGATTTCTTCTTATTTTCCACGTCTCTAGATCAAAATCACCCCTTGAATTGCCTCTGAAAGTCTCTGCACATTTTCTTTTCTATTTTACCCTCGAACACGTCTTTTTATAGTAATTTTTAAGGTTTTGGGATGGTTTGATACATGGATGTGTACTAGACCGTGTATACTAAAAAATTCTTAAAATTTGCGATTCCATACGCCCAAATACATAACCGTGTATTCCTTCGTTACTTCAAATCTTCAATATATATGGTGTTTTTATCTAAATTCTTCTTCTTTTGGTCCATGAAGAAAATTATAACCTATAAACATACTTGGAGCAAATTAAGTGCCAAATATACAATAAAAGTATAAAATATCAAGTAAAAATATATCAAAAATGAGGTATAAATATGGTCAATTATACATCTATCACGTTAAGAATATTATAGGAAATAGAAGTGATACGAAGTTCTGGTATGATAATTGATATCTAATAGGGCCACTATATCTCACACTATACTTTCAAAGCTTAAGAGGATTAGTGTCTGAGAATACTAAGGTCTATATGCTAGTACAAAATGGGAACTGCAACTGGCCTTTTCACTCTACCAGGGATTCTTGCATCATCATGAATAGTCTCCCAAATAATCAATCTAACTAGCTTTAACTATACTCAATACAATGAGAGCTATATAAGATTAAAACATTCTTAACAGAATCGTGTAAAAAGCTGTCATTGGGATCCTTAATTAAATTTTAATTTTGAAAATTCATTTAGGACTCAAAGATTGCTCCAACCCACTCTTTCATATTGTGGTTTATAGCACTACAAAGGTTGGGAACAAGTGACAGATTGAAGTTTTAGGTATTTGAGCCCAAATGTCCACTATGTAGAGACACTTTGGGGACACTTAGTCACCTGTTCTTCAAATGTGTGTCAACTAAGCAAATTTAGAGACAATTTTTGCTGACTTTAATCTAAAGAGAATAACCAGAAATGGATGAACACACTCATAAGGGTAACCATGGTGAAATGTAACTGGAAAGGAGACCACAAGCCATTCAAAGCTAGTTTTGCTATGCTAGGTCACTATATATGGAGAAGGAGGAATGCCAAATTGTTTATGGAAGCTAAGGATATTTTGGATTATAATTGGATGGGGTATATGACCAAACTAAGGTTGACTGATTTGACAAGTTCCTATAGAGAATACATCACAAGAGGGTGAAAATGAGAGTGAACCTATAAAATGAATTGTACTTATAAAGATGTAGTAATCTATAGAGAGTGCTTAAGTTTTTTCCGTAGTTGAGTTTGATTTGTAATGTTTTGTAATACTCTATTACTTTATGAAATTCATTATTTAATTTTTTTAAAAATCCTTATTTGGATAAAAAGATAGAAATGGTCACAGCTACTGTAAAGCAACTATGCGAACCAAACCAAGAAGATCATCCTCTATGCATTATCTTCCTAGCCTTTAAAAGACCCTTGAAGCTTAACTTAAATTTATTGCCTAAAATTTTTGGAGATGAAGGTGAGGATCCTTATAGATATTTTTAAAAAACTTTTGGTTTTTTATTCCACTATAAGACTTAAGGGAATTGAGGAAGAACAATTGAAATTACGTTCTTTTCCATTCTACCTGCATCATTTTGCTAAAGATTGGTTTTATTTTTACCCTGCCCTTATAGATCCATTAATACATAGGCTTAATTGCATAAATAATTTATTGAAAGATATTTTCCTGTTAGTAAGACAGGATATACAAGGAAAGAAATATGTGGAATTAGACAAAATATGAACGACTTACTGTATGAATATTGGGAAAGATTTAAAAAACTATAAACTAGTTGTCCCAATAATCATATTAGTGACTACTTACTGATACAATACTTATATAAGGGACTTTTACCGCATGATAAGAGAATGATAGATGCAGCTAGTAGTGGGTGTTAGTTAATAAAACTCCCGAACAAGCTAGACAGTTAATCTCTAATATGATCGAAAACTCACAAATTTTGGAGCTAAAAATAAAGTTAGCCAATCTAAGAGAGTCAACAAAATTGATGTGTGATATTTGTTTAAATGTTGATTCATTTGATAAACTACACTTAGTGATTAATGCCTTAAAAATGCTTAGGACACTCATTTTAACTCATATTTGATCTTAGGTATTTTTTGAAACAAAAGAAGCTAAAGTGACCCGAAAGCGTGTCATTGAAGCCATCTTCTTAATTTCCATATTCTATTGATTGATGGAGCATGAAGAAGAAGAGGGCTGAAAGAAGAAGAGGCAAGAGAGAATGTCAAATGAAGAATAAGGAAAGGAGAGTCTTACACCCACACATCATCTCTCACGACTGTGAGAAATCTCTCACAACTATGAGAGTGTTATGCATGGCCATGCATGGTAAGGCACGACCATGAGAAGGCCATTCATGACCGTGCATGGTAAGGCACGACCATGAATACTCATATTTGAGAATTTATTAGAGAATGACACGTTGTCCTGGCCAGTTGTTACTTAGTTTTAAACCTAAGTTTTTCTATATAAGGAAAAAAGTAACGACAGAAAAAGGGATAAAAAGAATAGACCTAGCCGATAGGACCTTTTATTTTCTCTTTGGTTGTTTCTTCGTTCTTCAACAGTGACAGTGACGATGGAGAGGATGACCGATGGTGAAAGCTTGAAGATGGAGATGGACATCTAACTTTCTTAACACCGGTTCGGAGGTGCAATCAAAGCCAAAAAGCACATTAAGCAAATAGTTATTGTTTATCGTTTTCTTTATCTCTTTTCAAATTGTTTATATTATCTTGTATGGAATGATTGGGTGTTATATAAGAATGTTTTTAATGCTGTATTGAATCGTTTTTCATGAAAACCCGTAGCTAGATCTTAAATGCAATACGTAATAGTCATGTTAAAGGTCGTATGTGGCAACCAGCGGTATTAAATAGTTAAAGATAACATAGCATAAGTTAAATAATCTGAGCTTGTTTGATTGTTACTTAGATTGATCTGTTTTTCTCATTTGTAATGCAGCTGTATGGATAAACTTAGAGAGCTTGTTCTAGGTTTCCCGATAGTTAGGGTTAATTAATGAGCTCTTCTTGATTAACTATGGTCTAAGGAAAAACTAAAATTAACAGAGCTTGTTTTTAGTTCACGATCAATAGTCTTAAGAGAGGTGTAAAAGTAATTATTCAACGACATCTGTGAAATTGTGCTTAGGCTGAGATTAAACCAAAGAATCGGATTTAAACTCATTCATTAACTTTATTAATTTCCTGCTATTTAATTCGATTTGTTTTTATAGATTTAATTTAACTCTGTCTTTTAATTTGCTTCAAACCAAAAACCCCCTTGTTTTTCTTATAAAAATAATTTAGGAAAGTAATTGGAATTATTCTCTGTGGAATTGACCTGGACTTACAGTTACCTACAGTTTAGTCTAGTTATTTTGGTAGTGCTATGACACGCAACCAATTTTGGCGTCGTTGTCGAGGATTAATATCCTTTTCTTTTCTGAATTTATTTGTTATATTTTATTTTTATTTGTGGTTAATTTCTTTTATTGTTTGGTTTGTTTCAGTGTATGACACAATCTTCTCACACTAGTGAATTGGAATTTGATCTAGAACTTGAAAGAGCATTGCGTAGTGCGAGAAGACAAGTTGTACAAAATTTCGAGGATCCATCATAATTTGACATAAAACTAGATTCTTCACTAGGAATTCAAATAACTTTAGATTTACTTTCTGAGTCTTCAAGCGATTCCATTTCTGATATTGCTTCTAACATGGCTAAGAAAAATAATGAGTGGTACTCTTAAACAATTAGCTGCCCCTGATTTTAATCATCAACTATTGTGCATTGACTTTCCTACTATTGATGTGGCTTTTGAGTTAAATTAGGTTTAATTCATATTTTGCGTACCTTTTATGGTATACCAGGTGAAGATCCTCATAAGCATCTTAAGGAGTTCCATATGGTCTATTATAGCATAAAGCCAGTAGGGGTGTAAGAAGAGCATATTAAGTTGAGAGCATTCCCATTCTCATTGGGAGACACTGATAAGGATTGGTTATATTACTTGCCCTTTGGATCAATTACCACTTGGAATAAGATGCAGAGACTTTTTCTAGAGAAATACTTTCCTGTGTCTCGAGTTACAAATAGTCATAAGTAGATCTGCACAATTCCATAACATCATAGGGAAACATTATATGAACACTAGGAGCTTTTTAAGAGGTTGTGTGCTAGCTTCCTATACCATCAAATCAGCGAGCAACTCTTGATATAGTATTTCTATAAGAGGCTTTTGGCAAAAGAAAGAAATATGGTAGATGCAGTAAGCAGAGGAGCACTGGTGGACAAAACACCTATTGAAGCCAGAAATCTCATTTCCAACATGGCTGCTAACTCCCAACAATTCAGTATTCGAGAGGACCCCCTCTTATTAAAGGTTAATGAAGCTAGTACTGCTACATTGGAGCAAAAAATAGCTGGGTTGACATCCTTGGTTAGGCAAATGGCTACAAGTGTTGGTCAACAAGTCAAGCTATATGGAATTTGTACAATGGTAGGACATCCCACTGATATGTGTCCAACCTTGCAGAATAGATCTACAAAACAAGTGAATGCTTTTGGAAACTTTCCAAGTCAACCATAAAGGAATCCTAGCTATCCATATGCACATAAATCGGGATGGAAGAATCCTCCATTCAATACCTGTGGGCATCAAGGACAATAACAAGGTTCCTATCAATAATCACTTTAAAGACAAACTCAACCATCAAGTTTAAGACCTTCACGGGAAGAAATGATGAAAATGTTAGCTTAGAATACCACTCAGATCCTTAATAATACTATACAATTCCAATAACAAACAAGAGCTAGCATCCAAAATCTGGAGAATCAACTGAGTCATATAGTTACTACAATGAGCCGATTGGAGAATTATAATTTGGGTAAGCTTCCTTCTCAAGCAATTGTAAGCTTGAAAGAGAATGCAAGTGTTATTACCTTATGAAGTGATAAGGAAATAGAGGGACCACACAAGACTCCTGTTATTAACAATGAGGAAGGAGCTGAAAAAGAACCTGAAATGCCTCCAAAAGAAGTGGAAATAGGAACTCATGTAAATTTTAAATCTCCCGTGATTAAAAGTTTTACTAATACTTTGCATCTTTTTCTTAGCATATTTGCTAAATCAAATAAAGAAGAGTAAGATAGGGAGATTTTGGAGATGGTCAAAAAGGTAGAGCTGAACGTACCTCTAATTGATTAAGGGGAGATGAGAAAGTAAGTGTGGGGGGGGAACATGTTTACAGTCATTCAAAGAAAGCTTTCCCCAAAGTGTAAGGATCCGGGTACGTTTACAATTCCCTACAAGATTGGTGATACCTGCTTTGAAAAAGCAATGTTAAATCTAGGAGCTTTAATTATTGTTATTCCATATTCCATTTATACTTCATTGAATTTGGAATAGCCGAAAGAACATATGTTATAATTCAATTAATTGATAGATCTAATGCTTATTCGGAAGGGGTTGTAGAGGATGTTTTAGTGTAGGTTAACAAATTGGCTTTCCTAGCTGACTTTTATGTGTTGAATATGGAGGGAGAATCTTTGTCTAATTCTGCACCTATCCTTTTGGTTCGACCATTTTTGAAGACATCAATGACGAAGATCGACATGGATGCAAGAACATTGACCATGGAGTTTGACGGTGAAATTGTTCGCTTTAATATTTTGAAGCTATGAGGTACCCTAGTGATGTTCACTCTATCTTGTCAATTAATGTCATTGATTCTTTGTCTCAAGAAATTTTTGATATGGATAGTAAGGATGAGTTAGAGGTTGTTCTTTGCATGAATGATACTAATTTTTTTACCTTCGATTGTGCAGGAACCTACAATTGAATTGAAGTAATTACCGGAGCACATGAAATATGTGTTTTTGGGAGAAGAAGAAACACTTTTGGTAATCATATCTAGGAACATAACCAAGCTTCAAGAGGAAAAGCTCATTCGAGTGCTTAGGGACCAAATCATAACTATAGAGTGGACCATAGTCGACATCATGGGTATTAGCCCTTGGACATGTATGGAACAAATTCTGTTGGAAGAATGATCTAAACCATTAAGAGAATCACAAAAAAAGATGGAATCCCCAGATGATGGAAGTGATAAAGATGGAGATCTTGAAGTTTCTTGATGTTGCTATAATCTATCCAATTTTGGATAGTAAATAAGTGAGTCCAGTCTAAGTAGTACCGAAGAAAACTGGGATCATTGTGGTGAAGAATGAGAATAATGAGTTTTTTGCCAACAAGGATTCAAAACGGATGGAGACTTTGCATCGATTACAGGAAGTTGAATGCTGCTACATACAAGGGTCACTTTCCACTCCCACTCATCGATCATATGCTTGAATGACTTGCGAGACGATCTCACTATTGTTTTCTGGATGGGTATTTGTGATATAATCAATTCCTAATAGCTCCAGAGGATCAGGAGAAAACAACTTTCACATGCCCATTTGGTGCATTTGCCTATAGAAGGATGCTGTTTGGACTTTACAATGCCCCAACCACGTTTCAAAAATGCATGGTTAGTATTTTCTCTGAGTATGTTGAACACATTATTGAGGTCTTTATGAATGATTTTACTATTAATAGAGATTCATTTGATGCATGCTTAGATAATTTAAGTTGCGTAGTTGAACGTTGCATCAAAACTAATCTTGTTCTCAATTTTGAAAATTTTCATTTTATGGTTAAACAAGGAATAGTTTTGGGACCTGTAATCTCAGCTAAAGGAATTGAAGTTGATAAAGTTAAGACAAAAATTGTGCAAAAACTTACCCTACCCCACAAATGTGCGGAAGTTCATTCTTTTCTTAGCCATGTAGGTTTTTATTGCACGTTTATCAAGGATTTCAGTAAGATTTCAATAAAACTTTTTCATTTGTTACAAAAGGATATACCCTTTGAGTTTGACAAGGGATGTAAGGAAGCATTTGACAAGTTAAAAGAATTTTTGACTTTAACACCGATCATTCAACCAACTAACTGGAGTTAACCATTTTAGATTATATGTGATGTGAGCAATTCTGTTGTCGGTATTGTCCTTGGTTAGAAATGTGCAAAGGTGACTCATGTTATTTACTACACTTCTTGAACACTCAATCCAACTCAATGCAACTATTCCACCACTGAAAAGGAGCTTTTAGCTATTGTGTTTGCTTTGGATAAATTTAGACCTTGTTTGCTTGGTTCTAAAGTGATTGTGTATTCTGATCATGCAACATTAAGGTACCTTTTTTTGAAGAAAGAAGCAAAACCAAGGCTAATTAGATGGATTCTCATACTCTAAGAGTTCAATTTGGAGATCAAAGAAAAAAAAGGTGTACAGAATTCAGTCGCAGATCACTTGAGTCTAGTGGTGAAGGAGGAGGATTTACTACCATTGCAAGAATTGTTTCTGAATGAGCAAGTACTAACACTTTAAGGTAAGTTTCCATGGTATGATGATATTGTGAACTATTTAGTGAACCATGAGATACGTAATAATTTAAGTAAGGCTAAATGGAACAGGATAAAGAGTAAGTCGAAATATTATATTTGGAATGGTCCTCAATTGTGGAAGTGTTGTTCTAACCAAATGATTACGAGATATGTGGTTGAATATGAATATGAATCAATTTTGAAATTTTGCCATTCATATACTTGTGGTGGTCATTTTGGGCCTAACAGAACTACTAGGAAAATTCTTGAATGTGGTTTCTATTGGCCAAATATATTTTAGGACTCCGATATGTTCTGTAAAGCATATGAACAATGCCAAAAATAGGGTAATTTATCCTATAGAGATCAAGTACCATTTCCTTTTTCTTTTGGGTTTCTTTACATTTTGTTAGTTATGGATTATGTCTCTAAATGGGTGGAAGCTAAAACCACCAGGACTGAAAATTTTAAGGTCGTTGCAAAATTTGTAAAGTCTAACATTTTTGCTAGGTTTGGAACACCGAGAGCATTGATTAGTGACAGGGGTACTCATTTTTGCAACTGATTGGTAAGAATCCTTTAGAAGAAGTACCATGTCACTCATAAGGTGTCTACGACCTATCATCCACAGAAGAACGGACAAGCAAATGTGTCAAATAGAGAAATCAAGTCCATTCTTGAGAAAATGAGGAGCCCAAATCATAACGATTGGAGTTAGAGACTTGATGATGCTCTTTTGGGCATATAGTACTACATACAAGACACCGATTGGAATGTCTCCATACTGATTAATCTATGGAAAGTCGTGTCATCTTTTAGTAGAAATTAAGCACAAGTCCTTTTGGGCCATCAAGCAATGCAATATGAAGATGGATGCGGTGGGTGAATAGAGGAAACTGCAACTATAAGAATTAGAAGAGCTTAGACTTGAATCTTATGAGAATGCAAAAATTTACAAGGAAAAGATGAAACGATTTCATGGCAAGATGATTATTACGAAGAATTTTATGGTTGGACAAAAGGTTCTTCTATACCATTCATAACTTAATCTTTTTTTGAGTATATTAAGTTTTTTCGGGTATATTATGTTCCCATTGAATTTGACCTTTTGTTGTTATTAATGTATTTCTAAATAGTGCAGTTGAAACTGAAAGCTTACAAATTAACAAGAAATTCAAAGTCAATGGTCATTGACTGAAACCTTTCTATGAACAATTCAAAGATGAGGATGTGGAAGTGATAGGGTCAAAAAACCCTCATTGTGAAGACTAAGCAACGTGGAGTCAAGCCAACGATAGTAAACAAAGATGCTACTTGGGAGGCAACCCAAGGGAAGTTGATTTCTGTCTCTTTACATTTTCACAATTGCTATTTTCCTTAAGTTCCCTATTTCTTGCATTTGATATTACATTATGGACAATGTAAGTTTTAAGTGTAGGGGTGGAGATCTTGGTTTGATATTAGCTTTTATGCATTGTTTTTTAGCTTAATTGTTGTTTATGTGACTTTTTGGGTAGTTTTTAAAATCAAACAAATAAAATCAAAAATTTTCTTATTTTATTTTTCTTTTAAGGTTATTTAGGCATAATTAGAGTGTGAATTGACTAGAAAAATCTATGGCAACCTTAACATGTACTTTTTCTCTTGTGATTGGTTAATGTGCATTATTCTTTGGAAGAGCAGTGACTAGTGGTCAACAAAAACTAGTGAAAGTTTGAGGTATATTAGACTAACACATTCATATCAGTCTCACTGTCTTTGTTTTATGTGACCTTCATGACATATACATCCTTACTTTGCATTGATTTTCTATTCGAGATCACATTTTTATCACATGCATTTTTATAAAAATGATTAGGCATTATTTGTTGATTACAAGCTACATTAGCCAAATATTGAACCTGTTTATGTGAATTTTCCTTTGCTAACCCCTTTTCAGCTTTATTAGCATTTTCTTTGTATAAACCACATTTCATGCACCTAACTAAATACCCTACCCAAGCCTTAAAGCTAGTGGAGCAATTGTTAATTCTTGATGAATGTGATTATACAAAAGCCTAAATGTAGGGGTATACATACATATGAGTTGGTTATAGTTGTTAAAATTCCATGTTATGAATCATATGTTGATGTAGCTTCTAATACTTTTATATTCTCATAAAGCAATGGAAAGAAAAGAAAAATGTGAGTTTGAATAAAATTTACAAGGAGGAAATACAATCATTCTAAAAAGTTGTTAATTAATAGTTTATCCTCTTTAAGTTGTATTGATTGGGTGTTTGAATATAATGCATATGAGGAAGATTTTATTTTGGATGGAGCATTTTTTGTGTTTTGTTCATTTGGCTTATGGTATGAGAGCTTAATTGAGTTCGAAAAATAGTTGTTACATTCTTTATGGCTGATGGTATCTAGTTTTGAATGAATGTTAACTTGTTCACTTAGTATCTTATTCAGTGTTACTTTTGCTTCACTAGCTTGATGGCTTTTAAGCTACATTACCCAAAATAGATCTCACCTTACCCTTACCCACATTACAACCCTAGAAAAGCCCTTTGATTCATGATGATGCATGTGACTTTTAGTGGTGGAGAAAGGAAATGATATGTAAAGTTGTGGATTGTTGTGATTATGAATGGTGTTTGACTGTGCCTATAGAATTATCTTGTTTAAATACCTTTTAAAAGTCATTCATCTTTACTTATGGTTATCTACTCTTAGGAAATATGGAAAATGAGTAAAAGTTTTAATTTGTGATTTTGTTTTGACGATTTGCCCGAGGACAGTCAAAAGCTAAATATAGGGGAACTTGATATATGTTTAAATGTTAATTTATTTGATATACTACACTTATTGATTAATGCCTTAGAAATGTTTAGGATACTCACTTTAGCTAATATTTGATCTTAGGTACTTTTTGGAAGTAAAGAAGCTAAAGTGACCCAAATGCATGTTATTGAAACCATCTTCTCAATTTTCATATTCCATTGATTCATACAGCATGAAGAAGAAGAGGATTGAAAGAAGAAGAGGCAAAAGTGAATGTCAAATGAAGAATAATGAAAGAAGAATTCTCACATCCAAACATTGGATTGCATGGGCATGAGAAATATGTCACAACTATGCAACATCACTCACGGTCGTGAGAGGGCACGACTGTGAGACCATGCTTGGCAGTGAGAGGCTTACACAACCGTGGATTCTCATATCATGAGAATTAACTTAAGAAAGCTAGGTGTCACTCGGTTTAAACCTAAATCTTACTATATAAGGAAAATGGAGTGACGACAGAAAGCACATTCTGGGAGAGACCTAGCTGACAACACTCTTCTCCTATTTTCTCTTCAGTTATTCTTCATTCTTCAACACCACAGTTATGATGGAGAGGATGGCCAATGATGAGAGCGTGAAGATGGAGATGGAAGGCTAACTTTCCTAACACCGATTCAGAGGTGCAATCAAGGCCAAGGAGCATATTAAGCAGATTGTTGTTGGGTATCATTTTCTTTACCTCTTTTTGGATTGTTTATATTATCTTGTATGGATTGATTGGATATTGTATAAGAATGATTTTAATGCTCTATTTAAAAGTTTTTCATGAAAACCCATAGCTAGAACTTGAATGCGATATGTAATAGTCATGTTGAAGGTCGTATGTGGCAAGTAACATTATTAAATCGTTAAAGATAACATACCATAAGTTAAATAATCAAAGCTTATGTGATTGTTATTAGACTGGTCTATTTTTCTCACTTGTAATGTGGCTGTTCGGATAAACTTAGAGAGCTTATTCTAGGTTTCTTGATAGTTAAGGTTAATTAATGAGCTCTTCTTGATTAACTATGATCTAAGGAAAAACCAAAATTAACAGAGCTTATTGTTAATTCACAATCAATAGTCTTAAAAGAGGTGTAAAGACGATAATTCAACGACATCTGCGAAATTGTGCTTAAGTTGAGATTAAACCAAAGAACCTGATTTTAACTCATTCATTAACTTTATCACTTTGTTGCTGTTTAATTTGATTGTTTTTATAGATTCAATTTTACTTTGTCTTCTAATTTGCTTCAAACTGAAAAATCCCTTATTTTGCTTATACAAATAATTTGGGAAATAATTGGAATTAATCTTTGTGGGATCGACCTAGACTTATCGTTAGTTATAATTTTAGTTCGGTTATTTTATTAGTGTTATAACACGTGACCATATACATTTTATTTTTCTTTATGAAGGAAGTAGTCAATCTTATAGACTAAATTATGAAGATACTTAAACAAATATGTAGGTATTTCTTATGTTTTGAAAAATCTTTATGATTGATCGATTCATTTAGGATTGAAGGTGAATTTCCTTGGAAGATTTCATTTGGTAACTATTTTTTTCTTAGACTTTGAAGAATATCTCTGTAATTATTTCCTTTTGTATCTTCAATATTACTCTGAAAATTATTGCTTGATTTTGAAATGACAAAATAAGCTGTAAATTTTGTAGAAGAACCAAGTTTACCTTATTACATTCATCCTGCTGAAAATCATGGTTTAGTTATTGTGAACCCTTAGTTAACATCAACGAACTATGTTGCATAGAGAAGATCCTTTCTTTTTGTCGTTTCTATAAGAAACAAGCAAGGTTTTTTTATGGTACCATTCTTAAACCTACATCAGATGGTCCATTTTTTCAGCCTTGGATTTGATGTAATCATTTACTGGTGGCATGGTTACTAAAATCTATATCTCCACCTAAAGCCCCAACAGTCTTCTATATTGATGTTACTAGTGAAGTATGGAAAAAGTTACATCAATGATTTTCACATCCAAATGAATCCAGAATCTTTCACCTTAAACAATTGTTGTATAATCTCACTTAGGGAACCAAATCAGTAGACATTTATTTCTCATAATTGAATGGGATTTGGAAGGAATTAAAGAAATTTAGGCCTTTACCCCATTTCTCCCATGGAAAGTATAATGCAATATGCGTCCAATCCTCTGCTGATGCTCAACAAAAGGATTATTCATACAAATTTCTGTATGGTTTGAATGAGACATTCCAAATGTTGAAATCTCAAGTAACTGTGATGAAAACTTTCCAAACTTTAGATTAAGTTTACAATATGGCATTACATAAGGAAAATCAAAGAAGTTTGTCACTGCAAACTCTAACCTTCATAGAAGTTTCTGCCATGGCTATTAAAACAGATAAAATTAGAGAAAAATGGAACAAACAAGAAACCTCTAATTTTGAGATCACTTGTAATTATAGTGGGAAGCCTAGACACGTTAAAGCAAAGTGTTATAAGCTGTATGGTTATCCACCTGATACAAAGGTTCTAGGGCCGCTGATAATAAGACACCAAGCTATGTTAATCAAGTTGGATCTGATACTTGTCATGAGAAACCTTTGAATCCTACTAAAATCATACCTGACAATGATGAAAGCTTAATCCCACAACTTTAACTATCCAACGCACAAATAAAAAAATGCATAAATCTACTCAATGAGCAACCTGATCCTGCACCCTCACCATCTATGACACGTCAGATTCAATCAACTCCACAACAACATTTCACCAAAATGGCATGTAAACCACACTTTATTTTATATATTGTGCATGTTACAACTTTAAAACATATGCTTAATACTCATCTTCCAATCAAACCATAGATTGTTAATATTGGGGCTACTGACCTTATCGTTTGTTCTATCTCTTTCTTTTCTAATTATATTCCTCTATCAAAATTTTCAATCAATTTACTAAATGGCATGAAGGCACCAGTCAGCTATATTGGTACTGAGGTACTTAATGCAAATATCACTCTTTATAATGTACTCTTGGTTCCGTATTTTATCTTCATTCTATTGTCAATCATTCAACTACTCAAGATTAAGAAAATGTGCTTAATCCTTCTCAATCAATACTGTTTTATCTAGGTCATATCCATATGGAATATAACATCATAGATTAAGATATACATCCTTAGAGCACTTTAAATATAAATTCCCAGCCTTATCTCATGTTCCACTCCTTTCCTATCCATGTTTTCTAAACTAAAACGAGCACCATTCCTTTACACACACCCTCTGCCACATATACATTTGAGCTTTTGCACATAGATATCTGGGGGGCCTATTTGTAAGCTGATTTGTATGGCCATCATTATTTCCTTTCCATTATAAATGATTTTACTAAATGTACTTAGGTATTCCTAATGAAGTCAAAATCTGATGTTGCTCATTTGGTTCCTCAATTTTATGTTCTTATTCTTAATCAATTTCATGTTTCCATTCAGACCATTAGAATAGAAAATGGTTTAGAGCTTCAGTTGACACAAAAAGGGTATTATGCATAAAAAAAGTTATGCATACACACCACAGCAAATTGGTTTGGTTGAAAGGAAGCATTAACACCTCTTAATGTAGCTAGATCCATCACATTTCATGCATCATTACCTCACAAGTTTTAGGGGGATGTTTTCCTAGTAGCCATTTATATCATTAACAAAACTCCTTTTGTTGTTCTGCAAAACAGGACACTTTATGAAATTTTGTTTAAATCTTTTTCATGTTATGACCACCTCAAGTATTTTGGATGTTTGTGTTTTGATGTGTATTTAAGTCCCTACAGGAAGAAGTTTGATGTTAGAGCTTCCAATTGAATTTTCCTTGGATATCCAGTTGGCATGAAACGCTACAAGCTATATGATTTAATAACTCATCTTACATTCATTGACAAGGATGTGCAATTTTATGAAACCATATTTCCTTATACAACTCCTACACTACCAAATGAAACTACTACTCCAAACTTGGTCCTACCTAGCCTCCCTAAAGAATTACCCCATGATCGTCATCCTCCCTATCGATCACAACCCACAAAACCAACCACATCAAATTCTGTAGAAACCAACATATTAAATTCTATAGAAGCACCCTTAAATCCTCCCCAAACATCAACACCACTGCCTAGAAGAAGCTCTAGACCACATAGAGCACCAACTTACCTCAAAGACTACCACACACATCTACTCAACACCAAAAATCATACCACTACTCTCACTTGCCCCACACAACATTCAATCCAACACTGTATGTCATACTCTATCCTCTCCCCTTCTTATCATCAATATATCATCTCTATTAGCTCTACTAACAAACCCCATTCCTACAAAACCATTATCCAATACCCAGAATGGAGACAATGTAACATCCCCTCACTTATGGGACGGGTAATTTGGTAATTTGGCACGAGTTAGGAGTGTATAATATTGCATTGACATATTCATGCATTCATATATGCACATAAGTAGCAAATAGTGAATTTTTGCACATG
>JAOTAY010000163.1:41329-52582 GCA_025629805.1 Erythroxylum baracoense | reverse complement strand
CGGAATCTGTCTGTTGCTTAGTACGGTGGAGAATTTAATCGGCTCAGCAAGTATACACCTAAACCGGTACTTACTAAGGAGTTTCGATGTCATCAATTCGAGGATTGTTTGAACGATTCGATCAACGAGCATCTTGCAGCATTCACTTTATTGCATCAAGTAAATTACCACCAGCTGGTGCAAGCTGCTATGAAAATAGAGAGGTAAAGGATGGTGAAGAGAGAAAGGGCTCAGCGAAGGAGCTTTGCTAGAGCAGGATAGTTCTCAGGCAAGCAGAGTCGTGAAGGTGTTTCTCTGCATCGGAATCTACTCAGAGATCTGTAACTAGGAGAAGGTGACAAAACTTTCCCTCATCGATTGCTTCTGGGAGGAGTTTCTCAGTGGGTCGAGGTTCTGGTGCTCCAGATATCATTGGCGTACTTGTTGGAGAGCTATGGGCACATATTTCTGATGTGGCAATACTGAGCATCTAATAACTAATTGCCCTATGAGATAGTCTCAGACATTACAAGTTAGTAGGGAGGTCTCTCATATATCTGCTGGAGTTAGAGGACGAGGTAAAGATCGTGGAGGATCTGGTCAGAATAGACCCAATATGAGTACCCATTCGAAAACTGTTGATCGGTCAGCTATACCTTCTACTTCGGCTCGAGCTTATGCATTGAAAGCTCGTAGGGATCAGGATGCACCTAAAATCATTGTTGGTATTGTTTCTCTCTTTAATTCTGAAATGTATACACTAATTGATCCTGGATCTACTTATTCCTATATCTATGTTGGAGAAATGTCTGATAAGGAGATGCCTATAGATTTGTTAGAGTATGAAATTCATGTAACCAGTCTTCTGGGTAGTAGTATGTTAGTTAATAAGGTGTTTAGGCATTGTCCTATTATGATCCAAGGAAATGAATATATAACAGAAATGATTAGATTTCCTTTTCATGAATTTAATTTGATTTTGAGTATGGATTGGTTATCCAAGCATCAGGCATTGGTTGATTGTAATGATAAGACAGTTGTACTTAAGAAGCCTGATTAGCTTGAAATAGTATTGCATGGCATCCGCATTAGTTCTTTAGCTGATGTGATATCTGCTATGCAAGCCCAAAAACTCCTCAAGAATGGATGTGAAGCTTATATAGCTTTTTTGTTTGATCCTAAGAACGAGGGTAGTAAATTGCTAGATATTCTAGTGGTGAATGAATTTTCGGATGTGTTTCTTATGGAATTACCTAGACTCCCTCTTGAAAGGGAAGTGGAGTTGTCTATAAAAGTCATGCCTGACACTGCTCTTATATCCAGAGCACCACACGGAATGACTCCTACTGAATTGAAGGATTTGAAGATGCAGTTGCAAGAGCTTCTGGATAAAGGGTTCATTTGACCCAGTGTCTCACCGTAGGGAGACCAATCTTGTTTTTCAGAAAAGGGATGGTACGTTATGGATGTGCATCTATTACAAGTAATTAAATAGAGTCACAGTGAAAAACAAGTATACGTTGCCAAAGATTGAAGACCTGTTTGATCAGTTGAAAAATGCAGAAGTGTTCTCAAAGATAGATTCGCGATTGATCGCAGGTACTATCAACTTCGGGTAAAGGACGTGGATGTACCGAAGACTACATTTATGAGTCACTATGGACATTGTGAATTCCTGGTAATGCCATTCAGGTTAACTAATGCTCCAGCAGCATTTATGGATATGATAAATAGATTATTCAAGCCTTGTTTAGACCAGTTTATTGTAGTGTTTATAGATGATATTCTAGTCTATTCTAAGAACGAACATGACCATACTCAACATCTCTGAATTGTGTTACAGACCCTGCGGGAGAAACAGTTGTATGCGAAGCTGAGCAAGTGTGATTTTTAGCTTTTAGAGGTATATTTTCTAGGATATGTTATCTCTTCTCAAGGGATTAGAGTTGATCCTAGTAAGATAGAAACAATTATTAACTGGAAGCCACCACGAAATGTGATAGAAGTGAGAAGTTTTTTGGGATTGGTTGGTTATTATAGCTGGTTTGTGAAGGGGTTCTCAGTGATAGCATCCCTTTTAACTAAACTGTTATGGAAAGGAGTAAAGTATGAATGGTCTGATAGATGTCAGAATAGTTTTGATCAACTAAAAAGTATACTTACTAAAGCTCCTGTATTGGCTCAACCTACTTCTGGTAAGGAGTATGTTATGTTTAGTGATGCATCTAGAAATGGTTTGGGTTGTGTTTTGATGTAGGATGGAAAGGTAGTTGCTTATACCTCTAGGCAACTAAATCCACATGAACATAATTACCCTACACATGATCTAGAACTCGCAGCAGTAGTGTTTGCCTTGAAAATTTGGCGGCACTACTTGTATGATGAAAGGTGTAGAATTTTCACATATCATAAGAGTATGAAGTATCTACTTACCTAGAAAGAACTCAATCTGAGACAACGGCATTGGTTGGAACTCTTTAAAGACTATGATTGTTTTGTGAACTACCATTCGGGTAAGGCTAATGCGTGACTGATGCCTTGAGTCGGAATACTATTTCAGCATTGTCGGTGCAGCATGGTGAATGGGGCTTTGTATCTAAAGGAGCTTTAATAGCTCAATTATCTTGAGGCAAGAACTTTGTGATGCTCAGAAAATTAATGATAAGTTGTAACAACTTATTTTGGTTATATTTTGGCTACTCGGGAAGGTAAACAACCTGACTTTTTGTGAAAGGAGATGATGATTTGTATTATAAAGATCGGTAGTGTGTGCCAGCTAACGATGAACTCAAAAAGAATTTGTTATTTGAGGCTTATAATAATATTTTCGCTATGCATCCTGGTGGAAATAAGATGTATCAAGATTTGAAGCAGCATTACTGATGGTTAGGTATGAAACGTGATGTAGTGGATTATGTATCTAATGGTTGACATGTCAGCAGGTTAAAGCTGAGTACCAAGTTCTATCTGGTATGTTACATCCTATTTCTATTCCTTAATAGAAATGGGATAACATTACCATAGATTTTGTCATTGGACTTCCTCTCACTCAAAGGAAGTATGATGCTGTATGGGTGATTGTTGATAAATTCACCAAGTCTGCTCACTTTCTGCCTGTTTGTCCTGATTATTCATTGGATAAGCTTGCCGACCTATATGTGAATGAGATAGTGAGGTTGCATGGGGTGCTATTGTCTATTATTTCTGATCGGGATCCTAGATTTACTTCGATATTATGGAAAAGTCTACAAAAGGCTTTGAGTACTTAAGTTAAGTTCAGTACTGCTTCCATCCCTAGATAGATGGACAATCTGAACTGGTTATCCAGATATTAGAAGATATGTTTTAAGGCTGTGTGTTAGAGTTTCCAAGAAGTTGGGATAATTATCTGGCTCTGATGGAGTTTGCTTAAAACAACAGTTATCAGACTAGCATTGGCATAGTGCCTTATGAAGCATGGTATGGTAGAATGTGTAGAACTCCGGTGTGTTAGACTGAATTGAGTGAAAACAACATGATTGGGCCTGATATTGTGAAAGTTAATGAAGAAAAAGTTCAGGTTATTCAACATAGGTTGAAAGCTGCAGTGATAGGCAGAAGTCTTATATTGATCTGAAAAGAAAGGATATTGAATATCAAGTAGGTGATAAGGTATCAAGTAGGTGATAAGGTGTTCTTGAAAGTGTCACCATGGAATAATATACTTTCGTTTGGTAAGAAAGGTAAGCTTAGTCCATGATATATTGGTCCATATGAGATTCTTAAGAGAGTCGAACCAGTAGCTTATCAATTAGCTCTTCCAAGATATATGATGTATTTCATGTTTCCATGTTAAGAAGATATCGGTCTGATGATACATATAAGATTCCTGTGCAAGAAATTCAAGTACAACCAGATTTGTCTTATAAAGAAGGGTCAGTGTCTATATTAGCCAGAGACGTCAGACAACTCAGGAACAAGCAAGTACCATTAGTGAAAGTACTCTGACAACACTATGGACTTGAAGAAGCAACATGGGAACTAGAAGAGACCATGAGAGCTCAGTATCCTCAACTATTTTAATTAGGTATGAATTTTGAGGACGAAATTCTTTTAAGGGGGAGAGAATTATAAGAACCCAAAATATACCCTAGTTGAAACGGTACATGTTAATGAAAGTACATGTATCGTTTCAACTTAAAATTGTGTTGTTTAGCATTTGGTGAGAGGAAACAAGTTTTCTCTAATGCTATTTAGCATTCAGTGAGAGAAAATAGGATTTTTTCTGCTACAGTTTAACACATGTAGTTTAGCATAAAGTTTGAGAAATCGAGACTTACAAATAAAGATGATACGTATTAGATCATAAAGGTATCATCCTAGTTTGTCACACTCCATTTTCCCATTCATGTTAGTAAGGTATTAGATATGCGTGATTTTATTGGATCTGTCACATATGACACATACATTTGATATTTTTCGGTATCGAAAGCCTTGTAGGATGGAATGATGGACTTTCATTATCTTTGGATCAAATGTTTTGTTTTTTAAACTTAGTCCACTAATACAGTACCGAGTTTTTTAAGTAGTTTTAAAACTTCAGTGAAAACTGCAATTAAGTATTGTCCAAGGGAGAGAATGTTAGATATTTTTTTCTTTTCCCATAAAATTGGACAACATTTAATTGCATTATTTGGTTGTTAAATAAATTATCGGTTAATTTACATAATTTGATCTGGATAAAGATAATAACGTGACCTAATAAATGATTTAAATCAATGGGTCAAAGTTTGGGTAAAAAATGAATCCCGATTAGTGTGGACTGTATCTATATTGATCTTGTGATGGGGAAGCCCGATATGGAAATTATATATAAAAGTTAAGGTCTTCTGCAATTGCTTATATCAATCGTAAACATAAGGATTCTCTGACTTATTAAGAGAGCTCACGTTTTGAAAAAATTGTAGAAAGACGTTAACCGAGTCTCGGGGAACATTTTTTATGAAGGCCCCGGATGATTAGAGCTTGTTTTAGCCTTGGAAACTGCTTCGGAAGTTCTGATGGAACTGAAATCAGGTATTTTGTATTTCTTTCATTTTTAACCTTTTCATGTACGATCCGGAACATGTAATAAGGCCTATGCTACAGTTTGCAGGTTGACTACTACCAGTCGTTTGCTAAAAAGTGATTGATTGTCGGCCAGCAGCTTCAATCCTGCTGTCCATTCACGATTATAATAGCTTTGGAACAATTTATTTTATCGGGTTCGATGAAGCTGTACATGGAATAATAACCTTGACAAATCAGAAGAGAAGGTTGAGACAGGATGATTAGATCACCCGCATTAAACAAACATAAACCAGAACTTGACATCAATGGCAAGTTATTAAAAGCTTGCTTCTGTAAAACCAAATGTCTTGGAGTAAGGCTAATAAAAGAAAGTAAACCTTTAGCAGTCAGATCTTATGGCTACGCACCAATAACGCTTTGATCGTCAATTGTAAGTGACAAAGTAGCAAAAGGTGCTATTTGTCTGTTTCATAGTTGAAGCATTCTATCCATGAACATTATTTAAATTAGATAACACTTGAATTTGAACCAGTGCAAACAACACCTAACCCAAAAAAGAAGAAGAAGCCCCAATCGATCTTCTCGAGCGATGATTGCCCAGACATGGATTGATTATCATTTATGAGCAGAAGGTGTTATTAGTTGACGGGTCAGAGGTGTCTGATTGATTGAATCCAGGCATTTGCTAAAAGTGATTGCTTGTCAGCAAGCAACACTAGTTCTGTTGTTCAATAACGATTATGATGCTTTTGGAATAATTTCTGATCACGTTAGCTCGGGATTTCTCAATGGAAAAAGCGTTCCTTCGTCTGTTAGCGTTTCAAAGTAGGAATATTGGTTCATGGTGATCAAACTGCACATAAAAAACCAACCTTAAACAAATCAGAAGAGAAGCTAGAACTGGTGATAATATTATCTTATGCCGGGTGATGACCGCTAATTAGTTGACTAAATCATTGTTTATTGGCTTACGTAGGTTGTGTTAGTTGAAGGGTCGCAGGTACGTGGTGGCTTGCAGGCCCTACTAAAAAGTGGTTCTTTGTCTGTATCTCACGGATCCAATGTTCCTCACTCACCACGAATATCAGTTCTTAACGCCATAATATAACAATTTCTTAGTGGATTACGAAATAATTACTGCCCTAAAACAGGGTTATTGGCGTGGACATGAGAACTATTCTCTTCAAGTATTCTGATCTGGTTTTTCCTGTTTGCAAGATTATAAAATGCATAATCGAACTCAGCGTGGAAGGTATAGATGTTGACCAGTTGAGCATAATTGACAGATTCCTACAGTAAACTTTTACAATCCCTTTTTCAAAGTTCATTGAATCAGTAAGTGAAAGAATAGGTTCCATCATTTTCTTCAGGAGGATCTCATAGGTGTTGCTTGGCCTAGGGCCGTTCCTGTTTGCACCTAATTGCTCCCTTATACCAAAAAAAAAAAAAGGAATAGGTTCCAATCTTCCTGAATCAGAAAACTGCAATGTGGTTCAATGTTATTAATGAAAATGACACCAAAAAATGAGACGTGAAAATGGGCTCAGGTATTGAATCCAAAAGGTTAGAACAGATGTTTGCTCAGGTACAGCTAAGAATGGAAGGAGTAATTGTAAGAGCTAGGGTAATATAAAGGTCCCTCTGTTTTGCTGCTGACAATATAAAGGTCACTCTCTTGTTTCGTCGTTCTTCTTTATTTCAAAATGTCTCATCATATCCGCAATGCAAAGATCAATTCCGCCGACTCTCAGACATTCTTTTTCATTCTGTTCCAAGGGAGCAAGGCATTCGTTATCTTGTCCTAAAAGATTTCTCCTGGATATGGCACTGAGGTACTAGCTTACCTGCTTCTGTTAAGTTGAGCTGCATAAATGCTACCGCATAACTTTGCATATATGGTTAATGGAATGATTCTCAACGAATTTTTATTTATTTTATTTCTATATATTTTTATAAATAAAAGTTTGGTAACAAGAAAAGTGCATACACGGCTGATTTCTGTTACAGATTTACTACCTCAGGTTCCTGATTTAGTTTCAACAGGTTCATCCAAAAAAGAAAACAAAAAGAGTTACTTTTTTTTCTCCAAGTCTGTTTATACTCTAGCAAGTAAAGAAGTTGAGAATATGAAAGAAAGTTTTATTTCTATTATGCGTTTCATTTGATACAGGGAGAGAGTATATATATAAACATGGAGGTCTGTACAACAAACTCTGACAATTGAGAGCAAAGATTCTAATAAGATTAAATAACAGATTCTGGTATAACAAATTTATACTGAGTCTAGAGGATTCTTAACATGCCCCCGCAAGATGAAGTGTCAAGATGCGACATTCATCTTGGCTCGAAAAAGTTCAAATTTGTTGCGAGAAAGAGGTTTGGTGAGTGCATCAGCGATCTGGTCATGAGAAGAAATATGTGAAACTCAAGGACGTTGCATCTGAACTTGTTCTCGGACAAAATGATAGTCTAAGGATAGATGCTTCATCCTAGAATGATAGACCAGGTTGGGGAACACATAAGTTGCACCAATGTTGTCACAGAGGATCGTTGGAGGACCCAAAGAGTGTATCTGAAGTTCTTCTAGTAAGTGACGAAGCCACAGTGTCTCAGCAGTGGTGTTTGCAACGACTCGATATTCAGCTTCTGTTGAGGATCTAGAAACTGTACGTTGGCGTTTAGAATACCACGAGACCGGATTGCCAGCAAGATAAATCACATAGGCAGAAGTAGACATTTTGGAGTCAAAGTTGCCTCCCCAATCAGCATCATTATAGGCTGTAAGATTGAGATGCAGAGGTCGACGAAGGTGTAAACCAAAATCATGTGTATGTTTGAGATACCTTAGCGTGTGCTTTAGTTGGGTAAAGTGTGTGTCAAATAGCCTGTGCATAAACTGAGAGAGCTTGTTAATGGTATAGCTCAGATCTGGACGAGTGATAGTAACATATTGGAGAGCTCCTAGAATACTTCGGTACAAGGTCTCGTTAACCATAGCAGTACCGTCATCAAGCTTTAGTACGGTGGAGGTACATAATGGAGTTCCACAAGGCTTCGCAGCATCCATATTGAACTTATGTAAGAGATCATGAAGGTCTGTACAAAAAACTTTGACCATTGAGAGCAAGGATTCTAACAAACTTAAATGACAGATTCTGGTATAACAAATTTATACTAAGTCTAGAGGATTCTTAACAACAAGTTACTCATTATCAAGTCTAGAAAAATAGAAAGGACCACAACATACATTCATGACCACCAGATCTATAGATTGGAATAGGTAATTAAGATTTGAGAAAATAAATAATGTATTATACGTAATTGATTACATTCTAAAGGATTTGGAATACAAAACTCTTATTAATTGTGTAATTTCCACATGGTATAGAAAAAGAAAAAGGAAGATTTATATGTAAAGATGATATGTAACCCTTTTTTTCCCCTTTACAAACCACTTTTCCTCTTAAATAAAAAATTTGACATATAAAAAAAGGTTCATAATTCAATGATTTACGTTACGGTTAGCGACAAAAAACATCTTAAACTTTGCTTAATTTTACAAGCATAGTCCGAACTAAAAAAAGTAACAATTAAATACTCAAAATTTCAATTTTTTTAATTTTAGTCTGACGTTAGTGTCTCCATTAAATTTACTGACGTGGCTCACCATGTGTTTCATAAACTCTAAATACTTATACATGTTAGACTTAATTAAACTAAGTTTAAATAAACTACATCGTTTAATTAAACTAACTGATTAAACATACTAAACTACGATGTTTTGAAAATTTCTAAATCAAACCACAAGTCTCGAATTCGACCACAATCCTCGTCGTTAAGAATCTCAAGTTCCTCACTTCCTTCAACACCAACATGCACTCCACCTTCTCTGGCTCAAGCTCTTGTCCACTACACAACAACGAACATCACCCTATAATAGACCCTCAAAGAAATATCAGTCAGACTCTGAGTTTCGGAGAAAAAATCCCCTTGCAACTTCCTAGTCTTTGGCCTAGGCCATGACAGTTTGATGTGGGCATCTCTGCATCATGGTGGAAGAACAATATTCCTCGAAGAAGACGAGTTGTATTAATCAGATCAAAGAAAAGCTCCTGACCTTAGAATCCTACCACATGACATACGACACCAAAGTGCACCAAGCTGATATGTTCATGAAAACAGGCGGCGTAGAGGAGTGCAAGGTGGTGGATGATTTGAGGTTCTCAAAGTGCCCACTTGCTTTTTAAGGTTTTTCTACAGAAGTTTATGATATAGATTGGAGCTTGATCATGGTTGATGAGCTAAAGGGGTATCACAACGAAGCTCCAGGGAGGATGATGGCAATATACACAGTGGGATTAATGGCGAGGAATAGGGAACAATCCCAAAACGACGTAGTTTAATTATGTTAATTAGTTAGTTTAATTAAGTCTGTCGTGCATAAGTATTTAAGATTTTTGAAATATATGGCAAGCCATGTTAGTAAATTTAATAGAGACGTTAACGTCAGGCTAGAATTGAAAAAATTGAAAGTTTGAGTATTTAATTGCCACTTTTTTAAGTTTGAGTTATAATTGCAAAATTAAACAAATTTAATTAACCCTTTCCGTAATTACATTAAGATATGGTAGTAATTTTGCGTATGTATCATTTGATCTCTAAAATGATATTAATAAATTTTAGCATCCATTAAGAATAAATAAAAAGACACATACAAACACAAACACACACACACACACACACACACACACACACACACAAAAGAATATATATGAATTAAATTATAATATGATGCTTAAAAATTTTAAATTGAGATATGAATTCTATTTTTCCTTTTAGGTAAAAATTTAAGTTGTTTAATATATAAAAATGCTCATAATTCAATGTTTTATGGTTTTAGATTAGGAAAAAGGTATGTTTTGTCCTTTAATATTTTGTTTGAACTTAGACACTAATAGGATGATACACTAATCTCACATATAACTTCATTTTCATTTGGTGTTAATGAGTATAAAACCTTATATCATTACAATATATTATGTTTGTGTATGAATTAGCTTATTTGTTTTATAACTATTAGTTTTAATAGGGCTGTTTATACATGGATTCTACACCATCATCTGGGATAACATCCACAAAAATTTATGAAGTGATATATACTATTAAGAGTTAAATACTCAATTGAAGACTTCATGGTATAACCATAACCTGAGAAAGAGATATTTTAGTGGCCCTCTTACCTAATTGAGCATTTTCATATTAATTAACATTCAAATATAAATGGAAGTAATTTATATCATTAACAAATGTGGATTACTTTCTTTGCAAGTTGGAAAATTTAATTTCTTTAAATAGTATAATGAGAAATTTGATGTGATTCATATATTAAGGAAACAAATATATGTTTTAACGAAAGATAATGAAACAAAGGCTAATAAAGTATCATCTTGAGCAAAATATAATATAGAATTTGTCACTAAAAACAACTATAGAGATTGAGGGGGAATTTAAGAACGTGAAGGTGAATATTACTTTTTTTAAGAGAAAAAGAATTAAAGTTGATATTAGTAAATATTATGGTAGGATTTGTTGTCATTGTTACATAAGTAATTATGAATGTAAGAAGATGGTTATAGATTATTGTCATAGAAGGATATAGTGTATTCACTATCAAGTAATGGGCTAAATTCTCGGTTTGTTACGATTTTATATTTCAAATCGTGATGTATGCTAAAAAAAAGTGGGGGTTCTAGGTGTAGGACATCCCGCCAATGTTGATGGCGGGGTGGGAGGACGTGTAAACGCCTCGCCGTAACACTTGGCGGGGTGCAACACGTGTAGAGCACCCCGCCTTAGTTGATGGCGGGGTGGACAACATGTCCACCCCGCCATCTACCAAGGCGAGGTGACACCAAGGTGTCCACCCCGTAGTTTACAATGGTGGGGTGGACCCTAAAATGTTTTTTTAAAAATATTTTTTTATTTTGTTTTAGGGTTTAGTTTAAGGATTTGTTTTTTTAAGGTTTAATTTTGCTTAAGGTTGTCATTTTTTGTATCATTAAAAGTTTTTTATTTCAGGTTTAGTTTTATTTAGGGTTTAGACATCTATACAAATTAAATTTGAAGTACAAGTTTTATTTTTTTTATTTTTTTCCTGTATTGAAATTATTTTGACTTAATTTAATTTGTTTACAAATTTTATAATATAATACATTTGAAAAATGA
>JAOTAY010000163.1:28564-41229 GCA_025629805.1 Erythroxylum baracoense | reverse complement strand
ATGACAATCACCCAATAGGTCCTAAAATGAAATAAAAATGTTGGACATGTACTAAAATTGACCCAAATTTTAAGGCCAAAGATTAGGGCCCAAACTGATTGAAATAACCGAACCATAAGGCAATATGAACATGTAGTTTCATCTGACATTCGGTTCAGTTCAATTTTCTTGTGCCATAAAACTGCTTATTCGGTTCAGCCTAAAAAAATAGCTGAAAATTGACCAAACTGAACTGTGCCCATCCCTAGTTTCTAGTAGGGGTTCCTTAACAGGCCGAGGTTCTGGTGCTCTGAAGTGTCCTCATTGCTCCAAACACCACTGGGGTACTTGTTAAAGAGCTATAAGTGCATGTTTCCGATGTGGTGGTACTAATCATCTGATAGCAAATTGCCTTGTGAGACAGTCTCATATCACATAAGCTAGTAGGGAGGCCTTTCATGCTCCTGCTGGAAACAGAGGACGAGGTAGAGGTCGTGGAGGATCTAGTCAGATCAGGTCTAATCTGAGTACTCATTTAGAAACTGTTGATCGACCTATTATTCCTTCTGCTCCAGCTCGAGCTTATACTTTAAAAGCTCGTGAGGATCAGGACGCACCTGAAGTCATTGCAGGTATGGTTTCTCTCTTTAATTCTGAAATGCATGCACTGATTGATCCTGGATCTACTCATTCCTATATCTGTTTTAGAGAAATGTCTAACAAGGAGATTCCTATAGATTAGCTAGAGTATGACATTTATGTGACTAGTCCTTTGGGTAGTAGTGTATTGGTTAATCAAGTATATAGAAACTGTCCTATTATGATTCAGGGATGTGAATATATAGCAGATCTGATTAGATTACCTTTTTATGAATTTGATTTAATTTTGGGTAAGGATTGGTTGACCAAACATCAGGCAGTGGTTGATTGTCATGCTAAGAGAGTTGTGCTTAGGAAGCTTGATCAACCTGAAATAGTATTGCATGGCATCCACACTAGTTCTTTAGCTACTGCTATGCAAGACCAAAAACTCCTCAGGAAGGGATATGAAGCCTACTTAGCTTTTGTGTTTGATTATAAGAAGGAGGGTGTTAAACTGTAAGATATTCCAGTGGTGAATGAATTTTCAGATATGTTTCCCTAGGAATTACTTGGACTCCCTCCTGAAAGGGAAGTGGAGTTTTTTATTGAAGTCATGCCTGGCACTGCACCTATATCCAGAGTACTATACAAAATGGCTCCTGCTGAATTGAAGGAGTTGAAGGTGCAGTTGCAAGAGCTCCTGGTTAAAGGTTCATTCGACCTAGTGTCTCACCGTGGGGAGCACCGGTCTTGTTTGTTAAGAAAAAGGATGGTACATTACAGATGTGCATCAATTACAGGCAATTGAATAGAGTCACAGTGAAGAAAAAATATCCGTTGTCAAGAATTGAAGATCTGTTTGATCAATTGAAAGATGCAGGAGTGTTCTCAAAGATAGATCTACGATCGGGGTATTATCAACTTTCGATAAAGGATGTGGACATACCGAAGACTACATTTAGGACCCATTATGAACATTACAAATTCCTGGTAATACCATTCAGGTTAACTAATGCTCCATTGACTTTTATTGATATGATGAATAGAGTATTTAGGCCTTATTGAAACCAGTTTGTGGTAGTGCTTATAGATGATATCCTGGTCTATTTTAAGAATAAACATGACCATACTGAGCATCTCCAAATTATGTTACAGACCCTGCGGGAGAAATAGATGTATGCTAAGCTGAGCATGTGTGATTTCTAACTTCAAGAAGTATCTTTTCTAGGTCATGTTGTCTCTTCTCAAAGGATTAGAGTTGATCCTAGTAAGATATAAGCAATTGTTAACTGGAAGCCACCATAAAATGTGACGAAAGTGAGAAGTTTTCTGGGTTTGGCATGTTACTATTGCCCATTTGTCAAGGGATTCTTGGTGATAGCATCCCCTTTAACTAAATTGTTTCGAAAAGGAGTGAAGTATGAATGATCTGATAAATGTCAGAATAGTTTTGATCAACTGAAAAGTATGTTATTAAAGCTCCTGTATTGGCTCAACCTACTTCTGGTAAGGAGTATGTTATGTTTAGTGATGCTTCTAGAAATAGTTTGGGTTGTGTTTTGATGTAGGATGGAAAGGTAGTTGCTTGTACCTCTAGGCAACTAAAGCCACGTGAACAAAATTACCCTACACATGATCTGCAGCTCCTGGCAGTAGTGTTTGCCTTGAAAATTTGGCGACACTACTTGTATGGTGAAAGGGGTAGAATTTTCCCAAATCATAAGTGTCTGAAGTATCTGCTTACCCAGAAAGAACTTAATTTGAGACAACAGCATTGGTTGGAACTCTTTAAAGACTATGATTGTATTATGGACTACCATTCGGGTAAGGCTAATGTCGTGGCTGATTCTTTAAGTCGGAAGGCTATTTCAGCATTGTCAGTGCAGCATGGTGAATGGGGCCTTGTATCTGAAGGAACTTTAATAGCTCAATTAAAAGCTAGGCCTACCTTGAGGCAAGAAATTTATGATGCTTAGAAAGTTGATAATAAGATGCAACAACTTCTTTTGGTGGCTGGGAAGGTAAACAACCTGACTTCTCTATAAAAGGAGATGATTATTTGTATTATAAAGATTGGTTGTATGTACCAGCTAATGATGAACTAAAAAAGAAGTTGTTATTTGAGGCTCATAATACTATTTTCACTATGCATCCTGGTGGAAATAAAATGTATCAAGATCTAAAGCAACATTGCTAATGGTCGGGTATGAAACGAGATATTGTGAATTATGTATCTAAATGTTTGACATGTCAGCAGGTTAAAGTTGAGCACCAAGTTCCATCTAGTTTGTTACATCCTATTTCTATTCCTCAATAGAAATGGGATAACATTACTATGGATTTTGTCACGGGACTTCCTTTGACTTAAAGGAAGCATGATGCTATATGGGTGATTATTGATAAGTTCACCAAGTCTGCTCACTTTCTTCCTATTCGTCCTGATTATTTGTTGGATAGGCTTGTCGACCTATACATGAATGAGATAGTGAGGTTGCATATGGTGCCACTATCCATTATTTCTTATCGTGATCCTCGATTTACTTCGAGATTTTGGAAAAGTCTACAAAAGGCTTTGGGTACTCAAGCTAAGTTCAGTACTACTTTCCATCCCCAAACAGATGGACAATCTGAGCGGGTTATCCAGATATTAGAAGATATGCTTCAAGGTTGTGTATTGGAATTCTCAGGAAGTTGGGATAACTATCTTGCTCTGATGGAGTTTGCTTACAACAACAGTTATCAGACTAGCATTGACATGGCACCTTATGAAGCTCTGTATGGTAGGAAGTGTAGAACTTCGATATGTTAAACAAAATTAAGTGAAAACAAGATGATCGGGCCTGATATTATGAGAGATACTGAATAAAAAGTTTAGGTTATTCAACATAAGTTGAAAGCTGCTAGTGATAAGCAGAAGTCCTATGCTGATCTGAAAAGAAAGGATATTGAATATCAAGTAGGTGATAAAGTGTTCTTAAAAGTGTCACCGTGGAAGAATATACTTCGGTTTAGTAAGAAAGGTAAGCTTAGCCTGTGATATATTGGTCCATATGAGATTCTTAAGAGAATCGGACCAATAGCTTATCAATTAGCTCTTCCTGAAGATATCGGCCTAATGATACACGTAAGATTCTGGTGCAAGAAATTCAAGTCCAGCCAGACTTGTCTTACGAAGAAGGGCTTGTGTCTATATTAGCCAGAGAAGTCAGACAACTCAGGAACAAGAAAATACCTTTGGTGAAAGTACTCTGGCAACACCATGGACTTGAAGAAGCAACATGGGAACTAGAAGAGACCATGAGAGCTCAGTATCCTCAACTATTTTAATCAAGTATGAATTTTGAGGACAAAATTCTTTTAAGGGGGAGAGAATTGTAAGGCCCTAAAAGATACCCTAGTTGAAGCGATACATGTTCATGAAAGTATATGTAAGATAGGAGTTAAAATTGTGCTATGAGTTGAATGTGAAAGGTATATGACTTGAATTTTGGTATTGGTGGACTATAGTTAGTAAATTGGAATTAATTGATACGATTAGAGAATTGAGGAATTTAAATATACATTTGGATTAGGAAAAATGGTCAAGAAATAAGTTAAGTTTGTACAAAAAAATTAGAACGATTAAGTATATGTGTTGGTGACATTTGACAAAGCTAATGCATTGACATTTGGCAACATTCATTGCGTGACAAATGGCAGCATGATAAGAAGTCAAATGGCAATTAATGTGTGTGGATTAGTGGTAGCCTAACTATTGATACATGGCATTATATACAAAGTGAAACGTGTTTAAGGAATTTGAAGACACCTAGCACTTTGGCTAAGCTAAGTTTCTGTTGTGTTTCTCTTCCTTCACTTCACCAAAACCCCCCTTTTCTCTCTAACTTCTAGATTTTTGGTTGGGCTTTGGATTTTCATCACTTGAAGCTTTAATAAGCTACTGAATCTAGAAAAATTTCTACTAATTTTCTGTACCATTGTTTTGTTAATGCCGAAATTTGCACATTAAACCTAGATATGTGTTGATTGATTGGTTGGTTTAGCTTGATCTTTGAAGTAATTTAGAGTTGTTCTTTGAAGTTTTGAAGGGGTAAGGGAGTAATAAACTTGATATCATGATAGAACATGTCTTGTTTGATGTTTTGAAGTGGATATAATATGTACAGAATTTATGAAGAATTGTTGTTAGGAACTTGATAAGTGCTGGGTACTCATTAGGAGGTGTGTTTCCATTGAATAGCCATCGATTTTTCAGCCATACGTTGAACTGTCGACATCTAAATAGGATGATTTTAAATTCAGATTAAACTAGATTCATTTATCTTCAACTTTGATGAAGAAGTAGAATTTAAATTCCATCACTAAAAGGGTTTTGAAATTTAGCTCGAAAGTGAGTTCTGGCCTTGGCTAAAGTATTAAAAACTTGTGTCCTATTTTTCAACAATTAAACTATACTGATCTAGGCATAATTAAATAAATATATCTTCATAAAAGTTGTAGTTTAGTCTTTTATCTTTCTAACGGTATAAATTTTGAAAATGTTGGACATCGGGTTTGGGAGATATGCTTCTTTTAAATTGATATGTGCAGTAGGGGTGCACGGCCGTGAGTTTTGTAAAGTCACGGCTGTGCATGCAAGGAAGCTATCATGCTTGTGCATGATCGTGCATGATAGGATTGCACGATTGTGCACAAGCATGATCGTGCTTCCTTGTGTGCACAACCATGAATTTACAAAACTCATGGCCGTGCATTCTCTTAGTCACTGCAATGCATGTCACTTTCACATGCACTAGACCTCACGATGTTTTGCACAATCTTTAGTATTTTAAATATAACTCATGAAATACTGAACCAAATTGAATGATTCTTGTTGCGTTTGAAACTTAAGACATAGAGGAACATTTTTTATAAGAACTTATTATCTAAAAAGGTCAGATTCTATGTCAAAATGACCATATACAATTGACCCAAAACTATCCTAGGAAAATCTGGAAAACAATGTTAAACTTGATTGTGTAATTGTTGATATATATAAGAATAGGACTCTTAACAATGGTTGAATTTTAAATTAATTGAGATGTTATTGTAAAGAATGTATGGTTTACAATGTTGAATTGCTTAGTGTGATCATAAATGAATGAATTCTAAAGACTTATGTATTATGATTTGGATATGGATGTTTGTGAATTGGGAATTTCTGCTATAATATTGTGATAATTACAGACCATCAGTTGTCCGAGAAGTTTAAGAGTTGGGATTGTGTTGGAAGTGCTTTCTATGTGTGTGAAATACGTAATTGCTAAAACGAACCTGTTTTGTTTTAAAACTGTTAAGTCCTCGTCATGGGTAAATAGGCATGCCTAGAAGGGTCTGCAGTTGCTCCTGGACACATTTAAGGTGTCGACACTTCGATGTCTCCTGATAATGATACTTGGGTATCTGAGACATACGTCTCTCCTGATATTGACACTTGTCTCCTAATATTGAGACATAAGTCTCTCCTGTTTTGTAATACCGATCATGGTATCTCCTATATTAGTCCCGTTACACTTCTGTATAAAGGATTAACAGTCTAACTTGTTTTATGTTATGATACATGTTCAGTTCTGATATAAAAAAAATTTGATTTGATATTTCAATTTTGATATAAGATAAACTCTAAATTGATACAAATCCTATTCTAATCTGATGGGTTTATACCCTATTCTAATAATCAGTTCTGACATCTGTACAATTTGTTTTGATACTTAAATGATTGGCATTAACATGAGAAATGTTCTTTAGTGATAGATTTTATTTTGTTATAAAATCCATTATATTTGAATTGTTCTTTAATATGAACCTTCAATGATTACTTATGATATATTTTGATTCAATATATGTGGATGTTAGGTAACTGTTAAACAGTTGCCAGTTTATGTATGATTTAGTTACTCCCTACTAAGCTTTATGCTTAGCACGGTGGTTTTGTCCCGTGTAGGTTCAGATAGGAGGGTTTGAAGACTGGGACAATAACAACTGCGATGGTCAACGAAGAATGTGTTTTGTTTTGGAAATGTATGTTTGGATTGTATGTATAATATGAGACATGATATATTTTGTTAAACGTTTGTAAATACTGTAATACAAAGTATATTTGAACTTAAGATATGTACCATTTTGTTTAAGGATTTGTAATGTAATAACCTTAATTCAGGATGACTTGACACATGTATTTGAATAAATTCAGTGTATTGTTTAAATTCTATTTAAAGTCGAATATGCATGGAAACACAATAATTGATTGTTTGAATTCTGGCTAAGCTTTGTATTATTTTTGATATGTTTTAAATCCTGTCTTAGGTAATATCTGCATATCCTTCTAGGGGGTCTATGGATGTTACACTGACAATTTTCTTTATTAAAATCACACACATTCATAAAATAATTATTCAAAATTCATTGACATCTCAACATATCAAAACAAACTGTTTTCTTTACTTTTTTGTTTATTTGCTCTTTTTTAAACATGCCTTGTTTTGTCTTGCATTTTCATTTTTATCAAATGTTTGTAAAGTAGGTTCCTGTAAATACAACATCATTTCAAATTCTGAACATAGATTTTAAACCTGAAAATGTTAGTTTGATTTGAGCAGTACTCTTAATATTACATGTGATTTAATTATTTCTAGATAAATAAAACCTTGTTAAATATATACAACAAACTCAAAAAAAAATTCAAAACTTTAATCTTTTTTTAAAACTACTAGAGAGATCATCAATTAGTTTTAGAAATATGTTATTTTATATTCACAAGTGGTAACTTTATCAAATGCGAACTCTTCATACAAAAGAAAAGAAGAAGACCAAAGAGCATATTTAGCTTAAGCAAATAGGTGGATCACATAACTGATAAAAAAGGTAAATATTTTAGAATTATCAACAAAAACATTTATTTACTTGTGACGCTCTATTTAAATAAGATAAGCGGGAGAACATATATGAATATAATAAATTAATTTTAAAATAATTAATTTAGTGACTAAACTATAAGTAATTAATTAATCAATTAAACTATAATTGATTAATTTATTAAAATGTAATTCATGCCTTAACACCTTAAAGAAATATATTTAATAAATATTATTGAATAAATATTATTTGATTATTAATTACGCTTTTATTCATTGTTCAATATTATTAATATTTTATGCTATTATTAATTACAAATTATTACCTGTTTTTATTCATGTTATTAATTGTATATGATGACATGCACAGTTACAACCGTGTGTTTTCTTATTATTTATATGCACATATATGTTTTCCAATTTTTATTTAGATATTATAAAATTTGCATTTACTCTCTATATTTTATCCATTTATAACAAATACATTACATTATACATTTCCTAAAAAAATTTTCATTCCAAATTTTTACTAACAAATTTTACTTATTCATTTTTAATATTCTAACTTACATATTTTTTTATAATTCTATCACATTAACAAATTTTAACCTTGTTAATTCCTTTCTAATACATTTCAAAATTTAAATATTGATAATTTTATCACAAAATTTTACATTAAACAATATTTATTTATACATTAAATTATCTAACAAATTTTAAATTAAAAAATATTTATGTATACGTTAAATTATATAACATGTTACACCACTTCATTATTTTAATTAACTAAAATATTTAATTGATTATAAAAAAATTTTTAACTTATTTTGTTTCAGTAGCGGGGGTGACAATAAGTCACACCATGACTGATGATATATATTTTTTACTTTTTACTTATATATTAGAATATTTATATTTACTTTGTATATTTTATCCATTTATAACAAATTCAATATAATATACATTTCTAATTTTTTTATTTTTTCATTCAAAATTTTTACTAACTAGGTTTACTAATTGATTTCTAATATTCTAACTTATATATTTTAAATATAACAAAATTTAACCTTGTTAATTCCTTTCTTAGTATACATTTCAAAATTTAAATATTTATAATTTTATTACAAAATTTAAAATTACACAATATTTATTTATACATTAAATATTATAACATGTTCCGAACGTTTCGCTCGCCGAACTGCGCGATCATATTAAGTGGGCATTAAATAATATAATATGTTCAGAAATACTACTACAATTAAATTAAGCATAAATGTTCCTGTATTTTGCGCAGTGTCTATCTGCTAGTCAATTCTAAGCATCAAAACTTTGGGAACACAACAGGAGTAGTAAAGTTGCTTCCATTAAAGGATTGTTCTTCTGTTTCTATGACGTCCTCCATCTCATTGCAGTGGATGGTGGCAATATGCTTAAGATTCTGCAGGAAGTTGTGTACTAAATTAGGTGTATTTTTTCTCAAGTTTAGGACAGTTGGTTATACTCAACTGTTGACGGTTGGAAAATTTTCCTGTTATAAGTTGCCCCAAAGCCAACGCTCTTATTATCAAAGAGGATTCTTAGGTTATTCACGTCACAAAGATGAGGTACTTTTAGTACTGGGAGCAATAATGTATCAGTGGCGCAACTGTTTGTATCCTATAACACTGTTGAATTTATTGACATGACGTTCTTACTCTCATTGTATTTATTTCTTGATTACGCATCTTTCTAAGTATCTTACATCTTTAAGAGTTCGCTTCTCGAAATTACCAACTTTTGGTACAATACAACTGCACCTATCTAATATTATTAAGAATTAAACTTATCCTCATTACCAAAATTGATGCCTAAATTTTTCGACTTCCTACGGCTAATAAGTTCCCCTATTTGTACAGTAAAACTGAAATTCTGAAGTTTGAAGCTTTTTAAATGGGAGTAGTCCCATAACAAGCTACCTGGAAACATCTCTTGCATTGGCATCCAACAGAGGTCAATGAATTTAAGGTTGGCCAATCGCCCTACACCACAAGAAGCTTCTTTTGGTCCAGTGAAACTAAGATCCAATTCTTGATTAGCCAAAGGTGTGTCGAAATATTAGGACGGGATCCGATTCTGAACATAACATACTAATTACAAAACTTTTCATTTTTTGATTTCTTCAAAACTAATATCACTTTAATTTTATAAAATGAGTAACAATTAAATCATAATAAATCATGAATCTTAATTTATACCTTATTCCAAAGCTTAATAATATTCTTGTCGTATCCTTCAAATCGTTTCTAAAATTGATCTATCTCAATCATCGTAACCGCATAAGTGTTCAACCTCTAATGGTATCCATATAACAGGTTGAAAGAACTCTGTAACTCTTACGAGAGGTTTAAGTAAGAAGTGCGAGCTCCATTAGAGTTTAAATCTATTTATAATAAGTTTTAGATATTTTAATAATTTAATTGAAATTAAATTATAATTTTAATTAAACTTTAATTAGAATTGCAAATGATTCTCATTAAATACCAATTATGCCCAATAAAATCCAATATCTAATAGTAATCCTTATTTATTAAATATCTCATATTTAATCATAAATTTATTAAATTTTACAATCAAGTCCAACTTAATTAAAATATCGTTGCTGTCTTCAACCAGTTCTTTATGTGAGACGACCCATTAGACTCCAAAATTTGTTGGCAATGAATATAAATTATAATTATAATTCATAATTATAATTAGATAAATAAAATTTCTTTTAATTTGTCTTTAATTCTTCAATTAAATAATTTTTAATTATAGATTAAGATTGACATCTAGTAACACATCATGACTAATGCGTGTCGAACGCACCAAAAAATAAAAAATAACTCTACACAACTAAATTTATAATAATGGTGAGTGGGGATCGTATCTACAGAGAGTGTGTGTGTACTTTTGTAATGAATCAATTTGTGTTTAGGATATGGAGGAGGGGTTTGGTTGAAATTGATAAAAAAAAAAGTAAAATTAAACTATTGAAATTAAAATAAATCAAATGGTAGAAAAATGATCAGATTGATGAATGAGTTTAGAATCTGATTCTCGATTCAATCTCAACCTACACAAAAATGAGAGGATTTAACGTTTATGTTGTTCTTACACCTCTCTTAGAAACTATTAATCGTAGATTAACAAAAAGCTCTATTAGTTCCATTTTTCCCTTAGGGTCTGTTTAGTTGGAGGGTTAGTGATGGAACGGAATGGAACGTAACACACTTTCATCGTTTGGTTGACAGTTTCATAATGAGATGAAACGGAATGGGATGAAAGTGGAGAGTTTCATGTTACGTTCCATTCCATCCTAAACAATAAAAATAAGAAACCTCCGATTTGGAGGGTTTAGGATAGAACGTAAACTAATAAATAAATGCTACCTAATATTCCCTCAATAATTTTTCTTAAAACTAATTATTTCTTCTAACTCTAACTCCCTTATATATATTTAATAATATTTTTATATTATTTCTTTTTACCCTAATAATAATATTTTTATATTATTAATAAAAAATTGTATATAATTAATAATAAAATAAAAAGTTTTAATAAAATTTTTATTAATGAAAATGGAAAATATATTAAAAAATATTCTTTAATTGTTTGTATATATTTCTATATAAATAATTTTTAAATAAATAATTTTTAAATATAAATCACATATAATAGAATAAAATTTATTAAATAATTAATAATAATATTTTTATATAATTAATAATAAATTGTATATAATTTATAATAAAATAATATATATATAAATTTATTTGTCACAGTTGTGTATAACTTTTTAATTGGACATGATTTCTATTTTAAAATCATAGCGTTAAACTTCTTGCAACAACCATTTTAATATCAGGAGTATAATAGTCATTTATTATACATTACATTTCATTCCATCCATCTTCTAAAAAATATTTCACTACATTATTTTATAAACCCTTCCATCCCTCCCAAACAACTTTTTACTATATTACATTTCATTTCATTATAAACCGTTCCCTTTTATTCCATTTCGATCCGTAACATCCAACCAAACAAGCCCTTAGGTTGTATCTAATTAAAATAAACTCTTTGATTAAACCTGGCTATCAAACAACCTAGAATAAGCTCTTTAGATTTAGTAGGAAAGTCGTATTATGAACAAGGAAAATGGATTAATCTAGGTAACAGACAAGCTCGAGTCATTTTACCTATGCTTTGTTATTCCTAAAGATTTACCATCATTAGTTACCACAAATAAATCAAAGTTACAACGATTACTTATTTTAGTCTAGGTTTTGGCAATGGTCCATACATAAATAATCTATTAAGAACAAAAACATTAATCATTTGTATATGATTACCCAAAACATTAAGCAAAGAATTACATAAACAATTTCTAGAGAGATAATAATAATGCAAGATGAAAAGATGCCCAAATGTGTTCTTCGACATCGATTTCCCTTTCAAACCAGAAGGAAGAAGGCTAACTCTCTATGGATCTCAAACAGGTAAGAGTTCTGCCCCCTTTCATGCTTCTAAAAACGATTTATCCCTTCTTTGGCCGCTTGAATTCTATTTATAGAAAAAATTAGGATTTTAGGAGTTACATGGTTGTGTATCCAATCGTGTATGTCCTTTTTGCCCAAATTCATGAATATACGTGGCCTTGGTGAGATACACAGCTATGCATGTACTTACACAGTCGTGTAAGTTACAGGTTATGCTTAAACTGCATTAGTACCCTCCTACATGCTTCTAGTGAGTTACACGGTCTCATGCACTACTGTGTAAGTTGCAATTACTTCATTTATTTCATTTTCTTGTCCCATTTTCACTCTAATTCATCTCTTTCTTATTCCACAAAGGCAAATAAGGTTGAACATTAAGAGGATGGCTCTAAGGATGTGCTTTTAGCTAATTTTATTCCTTGTGCTTCAAACTTGTACCTAAAAACAAATACGAACCAAAATGAGTATATTTAGCACTTCATAACGTTAAACACTAAGTACTAAGGAGTAAATATATAATCATTCAAGCACTCATCAAGTTCCCCCACTCTTAGTTCACTACAAGAAAATTCAGAATTTGCGTCGGAATATTACCGACGACCTAAATTCCGTCACCAGTTACCGACGGAAATGAAGCAATCCGTCGCTGACAACAAACATTTACCGACCGCTAACCAATCCGTCGGCAATA
>JAOTAY010000163.1:0-28464 GCA_025629805.1 Erythroxylum baracoense | reverse complement strand
GACTTTTATGTATAATAGTTGATGCCATGATTAAGTTGGATATGTGTTTGCTCTAACATGCCATTATTATAGATTATCTATTGGACTCATATTTAATTATAAAATTTTGTCAAACTTTACAATCAAGTCCAACTTGATTAAAATAACTTTGTTCTCTTCAACCTATTCTTTACGTGAGATCCATTAGGTTCCTAAATATGTTGGTAATTATTACAAATTATAATTATAATTCATAATTAGAATTAGATAAATTAAAACTTCTTTTAATTTATCTTTAATTTTTCAATTAAGCAATCTATAATCATAGATCGAGATTGACGTCTAACAAAACATCATGACCATCCTTTTATTTAGGAACGATTTTTTCGTATAATTTAATTATTTCATCATACAATATTTCGATTAGGCAGATCATAGAATTATCATACAATGTTCCGATTAGACAGAGTATGGAATTAATTACTACTATTTTTGAGTCAAATCATATATATTAGGCCTTCAATATTAGCTATCAATTCAAATAATAACATTTGTAAACTATTTACAAAATATCATTTCACCTTGACTAAGGATTTTTCGAATCAATACTAATTGAGAACAACAGAACATTCTTCATAATTACTTTAGGGTGATGAATCCGATCTTGATTATACAACTACCTCCATATTCATGCTACATCCAATGATTACCGATTGAGCAACTCATGATTAAATAGGTCATAAGTAGTATCAAAACATAGCAAGCCCTATATAAGTTAACTTTGGCGACCTCAAGTTAAATGATCAATTATACAATCATCACAATAAGAATTCTATACACATATAAGTAATGTTCCAAATAGATTTCTCATATCGAGTCTATTCAGTGAACTTATTCTCTAATAAGCACTCAAATGTTTGTTTAAACATCTCCATACTTTAGCCTATGAGATCGACTACTTCCTTTATAAGGAAAAACATAACATGTGTTAGTATTTTTATGTTCAATTAATGTCCAAGTTTAATATAATATTGACTAGGAACATTTAGGGATAATAAATAAATGCATTATAAATCTCGTAATTATAATCTCATTATAATTTCATTTGCAATGTATAATTATCCCAGACTTTATCATGTACATCTAAACATATACAAGATAAATAATACCTTTAAATAATTATCACTAAACTACAACTAAAGTGATTGATTATAGAGCATAAACTAACATTAATTACATCATTTTTGTGCATGAATAGGAGCTAGACGATGACATCTTTAATCTCCATTTGTCCCTATTTGTACTGTTCCATCCAATTTACTCAAGCAACAAAACTTCAGTATAGAGAAACCAAAGGTTTGAACCTTTTCCTGAATTACCAAAAAAAGTTGTAAAAAACCATCAACAAAAAGTTTACTGCTAAAGCCCACAAATAATGCATTCATACATACGGAAGCTTTACTATGTTAGGCTTGCTTATAGCAGTGGTAAATGGATTGCTTTGGCATATAGATGAAAAACTCCTGCGCTTATAAATATTCTTCCTTCGACGACATCATTGCATTCCTTCTCCTAAGTTAAGACTGGACAGTTCGAAAGTTACAGCATGCTATTTTCACTTGTACTTTTCCATTATTCTTCTAGCTTCTTCTAAAGGATCGTCACAAGAGCTTGTGCCACCATCTCCTCTTGGCCGCTGATCTTTGTTCAAAGCAATGAATAGGAAGTATACAAGCCCCATTGTCGCCTGTTCATCAAGCAAAATATACTTTTCAATTTTACTGAAATTCACTGCCCGAAAGCATTTGGAAACTGTACAAACAGAATCACTAGTTTGCCAAGTATCTTGACCATCAACTGCAAAGAACAACTGCCTTGTGTGCTTTTGCACTAGGACATGTATGAAGGCACACACAAATGACAACTGCATGTTGGCTGCAAAAGAAGTTTTGAAATTTTTCTTTCAACTCCACTTTTACCTACAACATCTTCTCATAATTGCTTTAGATAGTATTCATACAAAAAATTGACAATAGAAAGGAAACAGCCAACATACCAGCACAACGAAAGCTGTGGACAGGAATGACTTCAGCACAAAGAGTGAAATGGCCAAGGCAACAACAGTAACAGAGATCCTAGCTATAGGCCTTGGTACGGAATCCTGGAAGTTAAGAATCAAACGTAACAAAGATTGGACTAAGCTGCAACCACAAATAAAAACACACGAAAACTAAAATTGGACTGTTTTTCAGAAGAGCGTCAAAAGGGCAACTTTTGGAAGGGAAATATTCTGAACATACAGGCACAAGGTTAGTTCCCGCTTCGATGCCATCTCCCGCAACTTTCCATACATTCTGAATAACTATTTCGTACAAATCAGAACAGCAATTAGAAATCAAAACATCAAATCTTTATTCAATTTGCTTTAATTAACAGAACCATATAAGAAAGAATGATCCCTGCATTCAACCTCTTACAAATCATAAGCTTCTAAGTCAAACCACCTAGCAAGAGTAAGTGTAAAATTAACATGAAAACACGCATTTTCACAACGCAATAATTCAAATAAGAGAAAATAACTGGCGTCCAATCTTTTATGAGCAGTCAGCCAGTCAACCATTTCTGAACATCAAATAAATTAACAGGCAAAGGAATCGATTAACTATGACACGAAAATTTTAGTAGAGAAAAAGATCTTTAACAGGTTGGTGCAGCAATGAGTACTTATATGCTGGCCATCTAGACTTTCAGGTAAAAAAAAAAAAGGGTCTGAAACTTATAAAATGTCAGATAACCATAATCATTACACAAGCCTAAAAATAAAATGTAGTAGACAGATACATTTCAGTAACAATTGAATTTTCAGGCCGAGCAAAAACATTTCTACAACCAATATATAAAGAGAAAACCAAATGTTACTCGAGAACAGTCAAGGGAACTAAGCGAAGCCAGTGAAGGGCAACCTTTGAAAAAGTTAGACTGCGAGGCACGAACCATGGGAACGGAGCGAGAATTCCCATAGTGGGTTTTGCTCACGAGCAAGCTGGATTGCAGAGATAACCTCAAAACTGAATTGGAAGAAAGAAACTGACAGTTGGGAAATTTCAGAGCTCGGTTTGTGCCGCGTTGAAACAGAAAACACGGTGCATGAGCGCAAGCAACTGGCGTGATCATGTTTGGACCTCTTCTTTCTGGGCAAATGTAACCGTGAGCTCGCTTTCTTGGGTTTAAGTGGAGAAGGGGAGGAGGAACAAGTGAAGAGTGCGGCGCCAAATGGAATTTCCTCACAGCCTCACATGGACGGACCCACAGGATATGAGTCTGAGTCCAATGATTATTTGAGCTTTGACTTCTTTCCGAGGATTGGGTGTCATTGTATGCCTTATTTATTTTCACACGACAAATCGTAGATAATTATATTTAATAATCCTCTGATTAAGTTAAGTAGATTGAAGCTGATTTTAAAAACGCTCTTTTAATAGCTGAGAAATTAAGAGGCTCAAAGATTATTATATCTAAAAGTTATTATAAATTATTCAAAAAGATAGAAAAGAAGATAGATAAAGATAAAGATAGAGATAATAAATTTATTGTTTAAATTTAAATTTTGAAATTGAATTAATATCAAATTTGAGTCAGAATACACGGATAGTTATCATTTCATTATATACATCTTCCTTTAACTTTGAAAGTAAACATAAAGACAATTAAAAAGATATAGTAAATTGCACGGACGAATCGAGAAATGCCCAATATAATACTTATGTCCTTGTAAATCTTTTTTAAAATAATGCCCTTTTAAGTCATTTTACATATAAATAATTAACACTAAACAGTTAATTTTATCAAATATCTTTAAATAAACAACTAATATTGTTCGCTGGTTAAATCAACAATATTAATTCACTGTCAGATAACCGTTGATAGAATCAACTAACAGTTAATGCAATCCGTTGATTGCCTAACAGGGCCTTTCACTTCAATTTTTGTTTACGCAGAATTATTTAGTGAACTCTAAGTTGTAAGAAGGTAAAATATTTATTTTTATTTTGACAATACCTAATTTAAAGTCACTAGGTGACGTAATCTATATATGACAAATTAAAGTTGATTTTAAAATAAAAAATCAAACAACTAATTACAAAATGAGATGTGACATTTAAATTAACATCATTGAACAATTCTAATCCTTATAAATAATTCATTTTAAAGGAAGATTTAAGTTAAGAAGTATCCAAAAACTTTATTATGACTACACACATGCTTCCAAATTTTATGATACCTTGAACTTCATCAAGTCTACAAAAAGACTTAGGTTATCATTATTCATGTTAGTACAAGTTAGGTGATCTTTAAAGACTGTTTGTAGAACACTAAGACCAAAGGATCGAATCAGAGGATTCATTAAGTGCAAACAACACTTCATTATAATCATTATTAAATTAAATTTGTAAGACATTTTGTTTGGCAATTTAGCAAATTTGTGTCTACAAATTTTTAGCACAGGCTAGTGAGACACTTTCATCTCTCATCTCTCATCTCTTTCTTTCACTTTAAGAAGTTTCAAAGTTTAGCATTTAAAGATTTCTTTAAATAATATTATGGTCACAAAGATTGTTAAGAAGTTTGGGGAAAGCTCAAACATCATTTTCAATCTCAATTCCATACTTAGATTCAATTGCAAATAAAAACCTGTGGCAAAAATTTATACAATGATCAAGCACATGCTGACTCTTCCAATGATATTGATGTCTACAACAACTTTTTTAGCTCTATTATGACTTATCATCTTTAAGGTCCCAAATAAGCATAGTTGAAAGCTGACACTTCAAAGCAACTCTTTTAAAAAAAAGTGATGTTTAAATCTCCTCAAAATGACTATTGCTTCCGTAAATTTGTTGCTATGACTTTCAAAGTGGTTATGATGACAAGGATTGCATCCTTGTAAGAACAAGTCACAAACATGACAAAGACCTTAGAAAATCTGGTGACTTTGATCAAGGAGAAAGGCAACCAAATGGTTTATGTTATGAATAAGTTACAATGAAAGGAGAAAATGGAGGTAAATGACCCTCGAACTAGTGCTAAGTTAAATCAATGTAAAGCTTTTGTTATGAAAAGAATCAATGTTTAGGTTTTTTTTAAGGGGGAGGAGGTTTGGTTTGTTTTTCAAATAAGAAATTAAAATAAAACTAAACTAATAAAAACAAATTAAAGAAAACATTTAAAAAATGATGAAAGTGATAAATTCGTTAGGGACTCGACCATCAGTTTTATCTCAGCCTACACTCAATTAAACAAACTTCATTGAATTATTGTTCTCTTATCTCTCCTAGCAACTATTAATCGTAGGCTAACAATAAGCTCTGTTAATCTCGACTTTCCCTTAGGTTGTGTTTAATTAAGAAGAGCTCGTTAATTAAACCTAGATATCGAACAACTTTGAAAAAGCTCTCTATATTTAATTAGACAACCTTATTACAAGTTAAGAAAACAAATTAATCAAGGCAACAACCACACAGGTTCGGTTCATTTAACCTAGTTTATATTACCCCTAATGATTACAAACCATTAGTTGCCGCAAATGAATATTAAAATAATAATTACAGATTATATTGAAGATTCTAGAAATGGATTCTTACATAAAAACAATCAAATAGAGCATTCAATCATTCTTAGACAACATCCAAACATTGAATATAGGATAATATAATCTTCCCTAAAAGAAAGAACAACAAATAATGAGAGAAATGCTTAACCAGGTTCTTCAGCATTGAGATAACCTTCGAATTAGCGTTGAAAAGCTTGCCCACCATAGGTCTCCAAAGGAATGGACCTTTGCTCCTTTTCTTCTTCAAAACTGAGAGCTCACACCCTAAAAACGAAAGCCCTAATGAAACATTCCTTCTACAGCCACAAAATGATGTTTTTATACTAAAAACTTAGGATTTGGGTGAGCTTGCCATTTCTCACGACCATGAGTGTGAGTCTCACGACCATAAGACACCATGCAAGTTGTGTCATGAACGTGAGAGTTGTCTCACTACTATGACAAATTGATGCCGGCCGTGAGTCACTTTTTTCATTCTTCCTCTTTATGTTTTTAACATATATTCATCATCTTAATGCATTTTCTTATCTCCCCTTGCTCTAATCAGTCTTTTTCTTGCTCCATGAAGACAAGTGAGTGTGAACCTCAAGAAGACGGCTCAAATATTGCACTTTCAATTCACTTTAGCTTTTTTGCTTCAGAATTGTACCTAAAATCAAATATGAACTAAAGTGAGTGTCTTAAGTATTTCATCTCATTAAACACTAAGTATTGTGGAATAAATGTATAATCAATTAAGCATTAATCAATCAATCACCATAAAAGCTTGGTGGAGAATTAGAAAAACTAAAGTGTTGCAAGAACCTAGCTAAGTTGTTACTATTATGGAAGAGGTTACTTATGCACCATAACTTTAAGAACTTATAAAGGAGCTAGTTAAAGACCAAAAAAACGGTTATGTGCAATTATATTATATGTATGCTAATCCATATTATGGAAACATTGATAATTTGAAGATTCCCTTAAGTTACCAATCACCAAAGATTCAATAATTTAATTAGAAAGAGAACTAAAGGCAATATGCTGCTCATTTTGTTGAGACATGTAACAATATTGGCACTAATGGTGACTTGATGGTAAATCAATTTATTCATTCACTCAAAGGCAATGCTTTTGGTTAATATCTGAACTTTGATGTAAGCTCAATTAACAGTTGGTAATAACTCAAGCGAGAATTTTTAATCGCTTCTTTAAGACTCAACATACTATACTTATGATCAAGTTGACAACCAAAAATCAATTGAAGGATAAATCCATTGTTGATTATATTAATAGATGGAGGGATTTGGGGTTCAATGGTATAGATCAACTCTCAGAATCATCTTTTCTTCAAATATATATCAAAGGCATGCATTAGAGACTCTACTACATCTTATAAGGCATAAGAACTAAGATTTTTGAAGACTCAATAACTCATATGTGTGAAATAGATTTGAATATTGAAGAAACTAGTCAAAAATGTTATTATTTTAAGATCCTAAAAAGATTAAAGAGAAATAGGAGATGCACTAAGCGATATCATCATCATCACACCCAGTTCGAGTCCCGCATTAGAGCGGAGTCTGGGGAGTTCTGATAGTACGCAACCTTACCCCTATAGAGTAGACAGGTTATTTCTGGTAGACCCACATGCGAATGTGACAATAAAAAATGATGCAGATTATAAAAGTAGATATGAAAATTGATATGCTAAAAGAGTAGGTAAATAATATTAAATAAGTAAGTAAATAAATAAAATAAAATAAAACCAAATAAGATATTTAATATGGTGCCCATATCTGCTTTAAAAAACTACAAATTATTGTGAGTTGATACAAGTTTAAAAGAAAAGGTATTAAAAAACAATAAGACAAATATACTTAGAAAAGCAGCAAAGTTATATACATACCTACTATGTGGCAAACATCTGCTCACCATTCATTGAATTGTGCATGTCAACATTATGTAAGGGTCATGCTATCTACTGTATCTTTCTAATTTTATCACATGTCCCCGAAGGGACAACCATTAGTTTAACAATAATAATTGAGCGAACTATTTAGAAAGACTCTCAGTTACCTCCCTATAATTATCTTAACAGTCTAACACCACCTCTATCACTATCTAAACAATAATAACCCCAAATTACTAAATAAAGCCACAAGGTAGAAGCACTCAGTTACTTCGATCTAATCTATGAAACCAAATGCTAAATACCCATCCAAGTACCAACCGAAGAACATCCAAAACCCTAAAAATGGAGACCCACCGAGCCCATGGAAGCAGAAGGACCACTAGAAGTGTCGAAAAGGATCAAAAAACACAAATCAAATAAAGACAATTTTCTTAGGTGATAAAACGTACAGAAGTTGAAGATCTGAAGTTATCCTAATCAAAATATGAACATGGACAGTTTGTGTTACAAAGTCTTTAAAAACAAGATCTACTTTATAAAGAAACAAAAACACACAACGAACTTTAACACAAATAGAACTAAAGTCAATCATACAGTGGAGAACGTTTCCCTCGACATAACCCAGGAAGAAAAAAAACTTAAACATCATAGGACAACACAATCCACATAAAAAAAGGTTATAAACAGAGAAAAAATATCATACCAAGTAAGTCTTTACAACATATAGAATAATAGCAAGTAAGTAGGTCATGATCTACTAAAGATATATCCGTACAACAAATCACAAGGCAATGCTATCAAATCATTCTATTCAAAGTTGCAAAAGAATTCACATTGTAACTAATCAAACAATAGTCTTGAATAAGATATTTCAGCACCAAAACCGTACAGTGCTCAACCAGAATTACCATGTATAAAACATAGCAAAGAACAACTCAAGTTAAGACCTTTACAGTAAGTTAAAAAGTTGGGATCACAAAGACAAGAACCTGAGATCTAGACAGTGTCTATAACAAAATTACAAAAGATGAAAAAGAAGCCGAAACACAAAAGAAGGTCTCAGATCAAATCTAATAGCAGAACAAATTAAATCCCTCAAAGCCTTAATACCTAATCACAATTGGCTAAAGCTCCCAATTTTATCAACAAAAAAAGAAAAGAAAAGGAAACATGTATCGAAATAAAAGATCGATTTAAGATCAACACGAAACACTAAAACCCCAAATTAAAAGAAGTAACAATCATAGATCAAAAAATTAAAGAAGTCATGTGTCTGGCTAAATCTGAAGGTGTGCTGTTCACCGACAAGTTGGAGGTTACTGGAGACAAAACAAATATGCCGTTGAAGGGTCCAGAGGAACTTTATATGCTGCAATATGTCTCCATTAAATGGAATTAAACAAGTCATGAAAGTGAATAAGGAACCACTGAAGTTCACTCAAAAAGTCAAGTACAATAAGAAAAAAGTGTTATTTCTATTAGTGAAAAAGGAGGCAGAAAGGAGTTCTTAAAAGATAGATAAGAGAAGCAATGTCCCTTCCCAAAAAATAAGGTGCCATAACAGAAAGACTTCTTGAAACTAAGCTCATTAAACTACCTGAAGTGAAAAGATTGGAGGGTGAAAATAAGGTGGATTATCAAAAGTACTACACATATTATTAATTAAGCAATCATCCTCTCTAAAAATGTTTTGTTCTTAAATAAAAAATCATATTGTTGTAAAGAAATGAGTAATTATCTTCAAGGATTAAGCTACATAACTATTAAGGTTAGAAATTACATCAGTTTATGTGACTTTAATGATGGAATTCAAATCCTTCAATCCTATAAAAGTAATAAGGAGGTAAATAGGAATAACAAACTAGCCAAAACTACTCAATTCCTTAAAGTTAGAAGCTTAACAAATGATGGTTTAGATCAATGGTAGACTTTGATCATTCATAAGATGCATCTTAAGAATAATCACTCTAACATCAGATTGGTTCTAAATAAAATAAGATTAATAAAGAAGATCAAATAGAAATATTTCATAACAAAAAGAAATTCAATGTGAAAATTTAAAGAACAAAATAAAAATTTACTTGAAACCTAAATGGTGAGGATGAACCAAGATGGTGAGGATGAACAAAGTTGTGAAGTTAATGTGAGATAAACAAATGTAGGGATCATAATTATAAGGTAATAGTGAGAATCATTCCAAAGGAATTTGCTTCTCTAATAAGGATCTCTTATTAGGTTCCAAGTTACACATTCACCCATTCTTTGTTTATGGAATAACTTGAGAGGAAAAGGTAAGTAGCATTATAGTTGATGATGGTTCTATAAAAAAGTTAACACTTTCCCAACTGAATGATGATACCAAATGATGATTTAAAGTTTAAAAAAAGGGGAAAAATTCCAGCTAAAAAATCAAGTTCAACCTTCTTATTAAAGATATGCAATCTAAACCATATTCTATATCATGGATGAAATAATAGTTTACATGCTCCTAGGATGTACTTGGACGTATGCAAATGGTGTAGTTTCTTCATTGCTTCATAAATGCTTCAAATATTACAAAGATATTAGAGTAGGAGAGGATGATGTAGACTGATAGGATTGAATCATCTTATATTTTTTATGCATTTCAATGTCTTTTCAATCCTATTGTTGTATTTAAATACTCAATTTGTGTTTGTCTTGTGTTTACATATAGATTAAAGGAGTGAACACAAATATATGCTAAAAGGAAGAAGTTTGAAAAAGTTTAGAGAGCCATCCATAGAGGAGAAACCATTAAGGGCATTCAGAGGAGAATCAGAGAAGACCTGGGAAATAACCCAGGGCCATGACCGTGGCAAATATGCCATGATCGTGACAGAAGCTTGATCACAGGGCCACGATCATGATAGAAGCTTAAGCACAGGGCCACGATCATGGGGAGTCAGCCACGATCGCGACAGAGAGCAGATAAACTAGCCACGATCGTGGCTTATGCACAGACAGATGCAGATAGCCTTCCGAATTTAAGTTTTTGAGGGGCTTTTTGGACTTTTGAGGTAGAGAAAAATCCTAGGTTTTGCCCTAAATGAAACATAATACATAAAGAAAGAGAGAAGGACCTAGAGGGAGGCTACACAATTTGCCACTTTTGGAAAAATTGAAGAAGAGAGAAGAAGAGGAGAGAAGGAAGGAGCAGAGAAATTTTTGTTATTTTCCTTATGCTTAACTAGTTTACTTCATTTTCAATATTTATTTTCATATGTCTTAATCTATTCATTCCATTAGTTTAGAACTTTCTTAGTTTTAATCACATTTTTACATGTGCTAGAATATTTAGAATGAATGCTTAATGGATTTTATAGTTGAAACTCAGGAATTCTATAATGAACCTTTGTGATATATCAATGGATGTTTATTCCTACAACTTTCTAGTTTTAATCTTGGTTGTTTGAGTTTATTTATGATTTTTTGTAGATCTGAATTTATTGGGTATTTGAATGTTTAATGATTATGCTATTGGTTTTATTTAATATCAATTGTGCTTGATATGAACATATGTGGTTAGACTACATAGGATTTGAAGATATTATAAGGGTGAAGGGATGGAAATTATGAGAATGGAGTTGAACTTGTCTTGAATTGGTACTTGTAGGTCTAGGTTGGTTTGGGATTTAGGATAAATGCCATGAATTAGAAATTGCTTGTGGGCTTGATCACCATTTAGGTAATTTTCTAATTTGAAGGCTATGGTTGAGCGTGTGATATGTAATAGTCCATAGTGATTCCCGAAAGTAGTAATAGGTTAGTTGAATTTGTCAGGATACTTAATCAACTAATCTAGGATCCCGTACCTTTAGGTTACACCTTCTGAGCTTATGAGTAGGTGGTCTAAGTTAGTTGTTTCCTAGTACCTAATGCATCTTCTATATTGAGTTTAGAGAGCCTATTCTAGGTTATAGTAGAGGTCAGAGGCATTTCTAAAGATTATTAGTTTTTCCTATTTTAAAGAAATTAAGGGTTTGAGAGCTTAATCGAATCCATAGGCTAACACCCTAATGAGAATACCTTTTATTTAGATTCAAGGATTAATGAACATCCCAGAATCCCAAAGATATCTCCAGCCCACTTCCTTACCATTGTTATTAGACTTTTCTAAATTTACTTTGTGCTTGTCTTTTTGGTTACGTTCATTGCATATTAGCTGTCTCGTCTTCATCAGTTCAGGTGTTTTTTTTAATTTTGTTACAACATTTGAAATAGCATTTGCATCCTAGCTCTCTATGGTTCGACCCTAGCTCACCATTTACTGTATAGTTTAGTAGTTAGGAATTTATTATTTGGTAGTTAGCGACAGGCTATCATAGACACTAATCCTTTTACTATATCCAAATTTTATTTTGTGAAGCAAAACTCTACCATAAAGCAACCTCAAAAGGATGGACAAATTGTTAGCTAAAAGGAATAAAGGAAGAATATCATTAAGCGAGCTCCACCGTAGTTAAAATTTATTGGGATAAGAGAGTGCAAAAAAAAAAACTCACATTTCAATTTAATTTCAAAAAAGAATTTAAAGTTAAAATATATCTCTTTAGAGAAGAAACTATACTAGAGGAAGTAAAGGATTTAACTCTTCCAATCATTAATATGGAAACAAGAAAAATAATGCATCCTTAAGATGAAGAAAGAGCTCATCTATGAAAGATAAGAGTATGCGGTTTTAATTCAAATGCATATCGACTTTTAGTCAGGTTAGTTTTACAAGTACCTTATTATAGGCTTTAGTTTTACAAGTACCACATTATGGGCTTAATTATTGATTTTTATGGAGAATCTAAGTAGGGTTATTGCAAAGTAGAGGTTAACTTTTTATATCGGATATAAAGTACATCACATAAACTCCATTAAGCCTGAAGATGCATAAATATTCAAGTTACTATGAGTTTACCAAAGAAGAGGATCCAACTAATAAAAGAAAGTAATAATAGTGTCTATGTTTGATCTTTTTATAAAGAACAATTACACAAAGATCTATGTTTAACTAAGAACATATTGCCTTTCTTCAATATAAAGATTTAAAAAGAGTTGGAGGGAAATAGAAGTTAAGAAATTAACTGAGGTTGGTTCTCCTTCAAAATTAATATAATGTAAAATACCTTCCTCTATGAAGTTTCAACTCAAATAGAAACTTGATTATGTGATAATATGTGTATCATGTTAAAACTATGTTGTAAATCACTAAGCAAGTATACATATCATTCTTACAGTATAACTTAGGCGAATACGTAGTGTCGATCTTATAAGGACTACAATTACTAGCAATAATCATCTTTTTATTATCTAATATGACAAAATGAATGATTACATTAAAGGAATAATTAACTAAAATAACCTAAGACACTAAAACAAAGCAATATGTAAGATTGAAGCAATTAATAGATAAATAAGATCTAAATGTAGAATCTCCTTATAACCTTTATATCCTTTGATTTATTTTAATTCAATAATTAACCTTAGTTTATTAGACTGGTAAATATTTCAAATTTACAACCATATTTCTTTTCAAGATATACAACCTCTATCCTTAAGTTAATTGATTGAAATCTCTTTCTAACTAAAGCCCTTTTTCTATAAGTTCCCATGATAAATTTGAATCTAATCCAAAAGTTTAGTATGGTACTATTTCTAAGATTCCATATAAATGTTATTATTCATGTCATGATCTATTCATACTTATGATTTCTTAATCCCTATGTTTGAAATCTGAAATTGGATCAAAATACTAAAATATTTCAATTTAACATAATGCAAATATGAACAACTCACAATAAAACTTAGGTCTTTTATTAAATTAATAATACAATCCCAAAATAAATAGCTTTAAGCTTTATCCTATATATATTTGTATCCAAATTTAATTTTTTGATAAAGTAAAAGAAAGTAGTAATAAACAAAAAATAACACAAAACAAAAGAGCTCATTCTTAGAGATTTTGAATCTTGATGTTCTTAATTGAATGTTAACAGAAATTCTTTCCTTACCCTAAAATTGCTTCCTTCTTATGGCAAGATACTTCGTAACCCTTTATGGCTTCTTTCTAATACTCCTAAACCTCTCTTTTAATTCCCTAAACCTGTCTTTTAATTCCCCATGCCTATCACTTTTCAAGAAAACTCTTAAATTTTGAGTAATACGAGTTAACACGAAATTGTGAACCCTAATTTATGTAAAAATCACTACCAACATGGTACTCTATTATACACGCATTAGCTTAGTAACTTCTCTATCATTCATTCAAGGGTTCATTTTAGAGATATATGTCTTGAAGGCATAAACATAGGTCCCTTTTTGTCCATGTAATGGAATATAGTTCCCTCTTTAACCCATATTTGTTCATGTAATATTTCTTTAAAAGCATAATGCATCAAGGTAGACACACGAAAGGAAAATTGGCCCTTGTTGGTCCCATATTATGAGAACATTAGTCCTTGTTAGACCCATATTTCTCTAACATCATATAAAATATTCTTTAACTTGACATTAAATTTACCTGATTCATTAAGGAGCTTAAACATGTTTTATAAATAAAATATAATCCATATTAAGTAATATAAAACTTAGAAATAATCTAAACATAAGTAAATGCTTTTATATCACGCTAAAAATATAACGTAATTATCATATGTCAAATTCACCCACACTTAAGTATTTTCTTATCCTCAAGAAAATTAATTATATCATTATTAACTTAAATAGATAGCAACTTAGGAAAGAATTTAACAAATCAATCACATTAGATGAGCCTCTCCACTATTCATCCAATTGTGAAGTTCATAAATTATCAGTCATTTATCTACATCATCATCATAAATCTATTAAATTTAACTCCATAATCCTTTAAATTTTAACTTAATTGAAAATTTTTACCCTAAACACAAGATGCTTGAACTTTCAAAGATTCTCCTAATCCTAATTTAGAGAAAAGCAAACATTGACTTTAAATTTGCATGTGAGCATTTTAAGAATTATTTGGAATGTCATATACCTTTTGATGCGAGGGTAAATTCCTTATCATAAATAGTCTTAGTTAATTAGGTTATTTTTTCAAATGGCTACTAGCACCACACTTTAATTTCAAACTTTTTACTTGGTTTGAAGCCAGTGACATGAATTTATTTAATGCTCACTTTTTGATACATTGTTTTCTTTATCTAGTAAGAAGCTAAAAAGGCTTAAATAGAATATACTCTTAACTAAATTATATATCCAAATTATACAAAATGTGTCACGGTTCAAATAAAATATCCATTTTCCAAACTAATTAAACAAATAACAATAAACTTAATCATAAATGCTCATAACTATTTATCTAAACAATTAAAATCACAATAGTAACTAAACTTATTATGAATTATCTCCATCAATATTTTTCCAAAGTTAAAAGACTTCCTATAATTATTTGCTATTAAGCTAAATATAACAAAATTGAGAAGCATTAGTAAGAGTAAATTTCCTCCATAATACTCGAGTTGTATATTGTCCTTAATGTACATAAATTATAAAATCAATGAAAACCTAGAAAACAAATGGATATGGTATAATAATTGGCACTCCCCTGACAATGAAAGTCTCTATAGCTGAAGTCTAAGAAGTATAAACTGGAGTGTGTATTATGATTTAATTAATAAATTAATTTTGAAACACTCTTTAATCTATGAACTAAAATAGATTTTATCTAAAATCAAACATAAAATCATGTAAACACATGCTAAAAATAATGTTGATGATCCTAAAGCTAATAAGCTAAAATGAAAACACTTAAATCTTTGGGTGTCCTCCTAGCTAACTCTTCTTTATAAGTCTTTTAGTTAGACTTCTTATTCAAGCTCTTCACCTTAACGTCTCCTCAAATGAAGGCTTGATTCTCCTCTTCTTTTATCTCTTAATCTCTTAACATTTCTCATCCTTCTCTTAAGCTTTTTAGATTCCAAATATGTTACATGCTCTACTAAAATAAGGATATCTTCCCTTCTTCTCCTTGCATGATACAAGTTCCCAATGGATATTTTGTGATCATTTCTTACATAAAATAAGACACCTTATTGCCAATCACATCTACATAGAGAAAATTATCATCTATAGTATCATCTATGTAGGGATGTCTTATGACTTCAGATATCTTAAAAGCTATTTGTTTGTCCCTTATCCTTAGTATTAAATTTCCATCATGTATTTCAATCATAACCTTAGAACTAGCTAAAAAAGGTCACCTTATGATCTAGGTAACCTCTAAATCATCCTCCGTATCCAAAACCATGATATCTACATAAAAGATGAACTTATCAAACTTAACCAAAATATCTTCTATAATGCCCCTAGGATGCTTAACTAATCTACTTTCTTATTGAATATCCATCCTAGTTGGTTTATGTTCACCCATCATTAACTTATTAAACATGTTATAAGGCTACAAATTAATATTAACCCTTTGGTCTATTAATGCCCTTTAAATGAAAAACTACCAATATTATAAGGAGTAGTAAAACTCCCTCGATTCTTGAGTTTTTAAGGTAGCTTATTTTGAAGACAGTGGAGCACTTTTCACTTAATGTCATCATAAAAAGTTTCCTAAGCTTCTTCTTATTAAAAAGGAGATCTTTAAGTAATTAACATTCTTTGGTATTTGCTAAAGATCTTTAATAAAAGGTATATTAATATGTAATTGTTTAAAAACTCCAAAAACTAACCAAATTTATTTTTATTTGTATCTATCTCAAATTTATTTAGGTATTAAATTTTTAGTTGTTACTCTTTAACTAGGTATGAAACTCTTAGTACTATTTAATTAGGGTATGAAACTTTTAATACTATTTAATCACTTTCTTCTTTGGCTCATCCTCTTTCTCCTTCTATTTCTTGCAATCCTTCTTTTCTTATACAATAACCTTTTTTGTTTAACTGTCTACTTGTTTCCACTCCTCAAAGTCACTACGTTAATTGAATCCCTCTAGCTTGGTTTGGTGTTGCTACACAAAGTACATGATTGCCTTTTAAAGACAAGCTTAACAAGTGGTACAATTTGAATCTCTATGTTATGGATAGATGCTTGTTGATTTTAGAGATATGTTTCAATATTTTATAGGTTAGACTTATATATATATATATATTTGAATTTTTTCATGAATTTCTTGAGACTTAGATTCCTTTCTTACTCTTGTACTATTGAAATTTAGGTAGACCTTTATTATTCTATATAAAGTCTAGATGGTTCCTCCACTCAAACTGTAAGTACTACTATAAAGGTTCTATTGATTTTGATTCCCCATGAAATTTATTTGTTTAGTTGGTTATCATATGTTGTTAAGCCTATTATATTCATGATTAGGATGTACAACAACATAAATATCAAATTGCATTACTCAAAGTAGTTAAGCTGTCAAACTAATATTATCAATATTCTTGCCCCAGGCTTCTAATTTTGCCTATAATGTCGTCACCATATTAACATTATGAATACCAACTAATTTAGGTTTCATATTTTCCTATTAAAAATATTTCATAGTGAAATTTTCATTTAGTTATAATAATTCCTTAGGATTTTTAAAGCTAGTAGTCCTACTCAAAGATGCATTGAATAACTGCTTAGTTGGATAGCTCAATCCACCATGAAATTTTTGCATTTGCAGTCCTAAATCAAGTATCTGGTATGGGAACTTTATCAACAATTCCTTCCATCTCTTCCATATCTCATACAATGTATCACTCTCTAATTAAAAAAGATGTCATTCTTAAGTTTTGATGTTTATGTTAGAGGGAACCACTTGGCTAAAAATTTCTTAGCTAGAACATTTCAAGTGGAAATTAATATAAGAGGTAGAGAATTCAACCACAATTTAGCTTTATCCCTCAAGTTAAAAGGGGAAAATTCAAATAAATCACCTTCTCAAATAGTTATGGCAATGGGGGCTGGTCGGAACAAGCCTGTGCCTGATTGGGCCAAGGACTGCTTAATTAGACATAAAATCATTTTAAAAAATAAATTTCAAAATGACATCATTTTTTTATTTATCAAGCCTTAGGCCAGGCTAGGCCAGGCTCGGGTAACTCAGCCTGAAGCTTGACCCCTTAGGTTTGGCCAAATAGAGCCTGGCCTATTGAACACTAGTTAGGCCAGGTCAGGTTAGACGAAATCAGGCCAAAACTGCCATATATGTTCGTAAAAAATCCATTAATCTTGAACATGTTGAGAATCTCTAAAAAAACTTATAAAGTGTGCATTTGGATCCTTATTTATATTGCATAAAATTGCAGAAGTTATCATACTATATGCTTTATATTATGTTTGATCTTAAAATATTTGACTCTACTCCAGATGTAATGATGCTAAACTATATCCTAGTGAGTGATGGTCTAACATAGTCCCTATAGTGTATGCTCTTCCTTATGTTACTATTGTGTTTGATTACTATAACATTAATTACCTAAATTCTAAAGTACAGCCAATAAACATAAATGCAAGAAAGGAAGTTCTAAATAAATAAATAAATATAAAAATTAAAGTGATTAGATTAATAAAAACAAAACATTCACAGTATCTTAGTCCCTGGAAATGGGAGACAAAATTTTGATTATACAATTATGCGTGTGCACTCTGTTAATATTGCTAAATATTATAAGGAAAATGCATATATCATTTTATAGTATATCTTAGGCGAATAAGATTTTTGATTCTATGAGGACTATAATTACTAGTACTAGTCGTATTTATATTATATAATATAAGAAGACAAATGGCTGAGTTAAAGGAAAAATTAACTAAACTATCCTAAGATACCAATCCAAAGAAATTAGCAAGACTAAAGCAACCAATAGACTAATAAGATATAGATTTAGAATCCCCTTATAACTTTTCTATGCTTGAATTTATCTTGATTTAATGATTAAACCTAGTTTCTTAGACTAATAGAAATTCCAAAGTCAAAATCATATTATTTTTAAAAGATACAACCCATATCCTTAAGTTTATTGATTGAAATGTCTTTTCATTAAAACCCCTAAGAATGAATTAACTCATTATGTGAATTTCAATGATAGATTTGACTCTAACCTGGTAGACTTATATGGTTGTATCTATAGGATTCCATGGAACTATTATTATTAATGCCATAATTTATTTATACTTATGATTTCTTCATTCCTATATATGAAATACAAAATTAAATAAAAATTAACATATTTAAATTAAATTGAATATAAACATAAATAATTAAAATTTAGGTATCTTATTAAATTAAGAAACCAATATAAAAAACTAGATCTAGAATTTATCCCATCTATATTTGTATCCCAATTTAGTTTTTTTGCTAAAGTAAAAGAAACTAATAATAAACAAGAAAGGACACAAAAAAAGATGGGCTTGTTCTCATGGATGTTGAATCTTAGTTATCTTGATTGATAGTCGATGGAACTTCTTTCCTGACTCTAGGATTGCTTCATTCTTATGTTAAGATGTTCTAGTTCGATCATTTGTGATTGCTCTCTTTTAATTCCTCGTGTATATTTTTTTCTTTATCTTAATAAAACAATAAAATTTTGACTAGCTTATGTCCAATAAGAGTTGTGTTTGGCTCGTGTTCTTTATAAGTACACAAATTCCTAATTTACATAAAAAGCTTCATTAAAATAGGTCACCAACACAGGGAGTTAAAATAAGGTTTATAAATAAAATATAAGCCTTATTGAGTGCCAATCATATAGAAATCATCCAAATATGTGCAAAATTATCTTAAAATTATGTTTAAAACATGACCTAATTATCATTTATTAAAAGTAAACATAAATAAAACATTAAAAAGAAAGGGCTGTAAAATTGTAATAAAAAATCCATAAACATCCTCACAAGATGAAAATAAGTTTTTAAACGAACTAGTGACTTACAATTATACCTCCACTAAAGAGCCTAGTGCTAATAAGTCTTAAAAAGAAGAAAATGTTATAAGTGCTCCTCCTGCTTTGGAATAAGGAAACCAAACAATTGTTGATGAAATAAAGGAAACCAAACTTATTACCATAGAGAAATCTTGGTCAAAATTTATGAATTTGATTGTGTCTTGAAAAGAAAAGGAGGCTTATAGAAGCCTTTAATATTGTAGCACACCACTCTTATAGAGCATATACCCGAACGTAGAACGTATCAATGATATTTCAAGAACATACTCTACAAGGATGGCATGTTAAGGTAGTCAGTTAACTTATTTGCAAAAGTTTTGTAACATCAAACACATTTTTAATAATCAGTAATCATTAGGCCCATTTCATTAACAAACATAATCAGTCATAAATGTTATTACACTTTATAATTCACATATATATTGTACAATAGTTACGGAATACAATTCTCAACACCATAAAACTGAAGACATATGCAGATGTAAACTGATCTTGACCACTAAACCCTATCCGATTGCAGTGGCTATACTCTAATTAATCTAAATGGATATCCCCTGAACCTGAAAGACAATGTTATAATTTTGAAGAGTTTTGCGAACTCAGAGAGTTAATCATCATCGATTTATTCACTCAAGTCAGATTTACAGAGACAAGACATATTCCAACTCAATAAGTTATACATATCACTTCTTATTTCATTTATGCCTTAGCACGAATCATACTTGCATAAGTATATCAGGTAAATTAACATATCATATCACAAAACATCCTCAATTACCTTTCAACTATATTTCAACATTTCAGTTATTTAGATCAATCAATCATATGATACATAAGGAAGTATATGCAATTGCACATATGACTCTATTCATTTTTATTTTGTTATGACCGATCACCTACTTATTGTCCCATATCCCTTGTAGATATCAGTCTCATTTTATATACAGTCTCGTATCCATTATGAATATTAAGCTCATTAATAACGGGGCCAGTGGCTTTACGTTCATATTTATGAGTTTAAAGCTCTTTCAGACTGTCTACTCCGATCACAACGCCTTTATCCGATTATGTGTATGAATGTGATGCATCAAATCACAAAATATGTCATCAATAACATTTATTCATGATGCACAGTCAGATTCACATGTTCATCGGACCTAAGCCTAGCATTTAACAATTTTTTGAGAATATAGATATCTTTCAGATTCATATGTAATCAGAACACTTCCAATACATTCCAAATATCAAACTCCTCGGACCATTAACATCTGGAATTGTCACATTTAAATCAATAACATTTCATTATCAAAAGCTAAACATAAACAATTCAGACATAGTGAGTAAACATCTAGGTTACTCACAGTATGCTCCAGATTAGCCATTGCTTTCATGATCCAGAAATGTCTGGACGGTGATGTTCAATCTTATGTATCCATGTTCAAGCAATACACATATATTTCACACATTAATAATTTGTCAATCATATGATTATTCAATCTATATATATATATATATATATAATGTTTAGTGCACGCTCAATTGATTTTCTGGGTATGTATCCTTATTCACAATTATTAATCACTCAAACGTCATAGCTTGTACATAGCTAGTTTGCAACTAGCTTAATACCTAGAACACACTTGATTATGCTCAATTCATTAATCATACATTTTCTAACTTTTTTATAGCATTTCAAGTATTCATATAATTCCTACTTTTCGTTTATTCATTCCTAATGCATTATTTAATTCCTTTGGAATACATTTGCATTCATATGAACATCTTCACTTCTTTAACACTCCTACAATACAAACTTTGATACATTGATATCAAACAATCTTTTCCTTAAAGTATAACATCAATTAACAACTTCAATTTATCAAACACTTTAATCAACTTATTTAATCAAATCCAAATACACCAAATTAGAGTGACTTGTCCTTATGTGGTTCAAAAATTGCATAAAATAGAAATTACCATATCAAAACCTTTCCCACAATCGTGGGGTACCTTCCCACAATAGTGACAGAAGCTAATGCATCTGTCTACAGTCGTGGGATGAGTGCCACGATCTTGACTAGCCATTTTCCTTCACTTTTCCAGATTCTCATACCTTGATACCAAAGTCACAACAACTTTATAATAGTTCATTAGTTATACCTCAATTTTACCCATCAATTCCTCATCAAAATCATCTTCAATTCCATGTCAAACTTATTTAATTTACAGTTCACAAATGATTGTCTTTCATGCATAAAAACCAAACTAGAAATTATCAATGAAACATCATTTTCCAGAACTCTTTTCATCATCAACATCATATATATTTCATTCTAATTCATTCATCATCGTTATACTATTAAACCATGCCATAAAGATAAGATGTATACTTACTTGTTAAGGTCTAATTCTACCTCAAAACATTAAGTTAATTAAGCCCTCCATGCTTGCAATATCATCACAAATTCAAGGTAAAAATGAGTTGATTTTTGACAAGGATGGAAGATAACAGCCAGCTAGTTCTTAAGCTATCTTGTAAAGGATAAAAGTCTAGCTTTGATATAGCAATTAAGAAAGGATTGGGCCAAAATATAGAGAAGAAGCTCGTGGTAATTTTCGATGGAGAGTAAAGGAGAAGGTGAAGAAAGTTCCAGCAGAAACTTTTTAACATTAGCTTCTTGCAACTAAGAGCAAGATGTCTTCATCTTTTAATGATATATGTCATTAAGCATGTCTTCCATTTTTCCATTAAATATGTTGCCATTTGTCTCCTAGTTATTGGTCCATAAGCCACACTTTAATTGGTCCACATGTGGCTCTATAATTGTTCAAATTTTCAATTAATGATTAGTCCATATGTCACTCATTTAACTATGCCAAATGTCACTCAATTATAGGCTTAATCATCCTAATTTTTCATGTATCAAATAGTCTTGCCACTTGAAATTTTTCTAAGAATAAATGTACATATTAATTTAACAATCTCCCAATTATGAAAATTAATTCCAATTTGCTAATTATAATCCATTAATTCTTATCATTGGTAAACCAAACTACAAGACATTGGAAAAGCACATTCATATCTCATATCACATTCATTTTAGTTTCATACCCCGGAATATGTCAATTGAGTGCCATTTGTCTAAATCGCAATTTATGTATGTATGCTCATATTATGCATTTGAACATAATTATGAAATCATGCCATGGATCTACCAATTTGGTTCTATATGATACCACTCATGGGACTCCTTAATCTAACACGTTAAGTCCTTCAACAATTAGAGAGACGGGATGCTACACTAAGCCATCTTGAACGTAAATTACTTGGTATAAGCTTTAATCGAGAATTATACATTAACATTTTCTGTCCCACCTCAGATTGTTTCCTCAAAATCATATTATCGTAGAACAACTTGGTTTTCTCTTTATAAATTTTCAAATTTTCGTAAGCCTCCAACCTTATTTCCTCTAGCTCTTGTAGTTGTAACTTCCTTTCCTCTCCAGCTTTCGCTAAATCCATATTGCAATGTTGCACCGCTCAATAGGCTCTATGTTTAATTTCCACCGGTAAATGGCAAGCTTTATCGAAAACTAATTGATAAGGAGACATTCCTATCGGTGTCTTGTAAGTTGTACGGTATGCACAAATAACATCATCCAGTCGTAAACTCCAATCCTTTCGACTAGGATTCACAGTATTTTCTAAGATGGATTTCATCTCTCTATTCGATTGCTTATCCATTCATTTACGGATGGTAGGCGATGGCTACTCAATGATGTACGCCATACTTTCCAAATAGCGTTGCCATAACTTTATTGCAAAAATGACTTCCTTGATCACTAGTGATGGCACATGGGATTCCAAATGTATTAAAAATGTTAGTTTTTATAAACCTTACAATTGTTGTAGAATCGTCAATTCTAGTGGGCTTTGCTACCACCCTTTTGGAAACGTAATCAACAGGCAAAAGCATGTAAGAAAATCCACAAGATGAAAGGAAGGGCACCATAAAATCAATACCTCATACATCAAATATTTCAACTATAAGAATTGGGGTTTGAGGCTTTTCATTTCGATGAGATAACTTACTTATCTTTTGACATCTGTCACAACTTTTACATAACATATAAGCATCTTTAAATAAAGTCTCCCAATATAATCCACTATCTAAAACTTTCCTATCAGTTTTTTTGGGCCTAAAGTGACCACCACATGTATATTTGTGACAAAAAGATAAGACAGTATTTTGTTCATTTTGGGCACACAATGCCTTATAAGTTGATTAGAGCAGAACTTCCATAAGAACCGTTCATCCCACACATAATATTTTGCCTCATTTCTTATCTTTTCCTTCCTAGACTTACTAATGTAATAAGGTAAAGTTCAAGTAACTAAATAATTTACCAAGTTAGCTAACCATGGAACCATACTTTTGGTTTGGAACAATTGCTCATCAGGAAAAGTTTCAGAAATGGGTAAAATATCTTCATCTTTTACTAACATGCTCAAATGATCTGCTACTAAATTTTTCGCACCTTTTCAATCTTTTATTGTAAAATCATGATGTAGCAAAATCTATTGTATTAGGCTCGGTTTGGACTCTTTCTTTTCCAGAAGATATTTCAATACTGTATGATCAGAGTAAACAATAAGTTTAGATCTAAGTAGATAGGATCTTAATTTATCTAAAGTAAAAACAATTGCTAAAATCTCTTTCTCAGTTGTAGAATAATTGCACTACGTAGCATCAAATGTTCTAGAAGCATAGAAGATAACGTGACTTCTTTTTTCAATCCTTTGGCCTAAAACAGCTCCCACTGCATAGTTGCTAGCGTTGCACATGATCTCAAATGGGAGATCCCAATTTGGTGGTTGAATAATAGGCATCTTTCTTAGTAGTGCCTTGAGCAAAAGCTTCCTTGCAGTCCTTCCCAAAGTCAAATAGAACATCTTTTTATAGCAACTTTGATAAAGGTATTGCAATCTTGGAATCTTGGAAAATCTTTAATGAACTTGCGGTAAAATCCTTCATGTCCAAAAAAAGATCAAACTTTCCTAATGTTTATAGGGTAAGGTAAGTTCACAATTAAATCCACTTTAGCTTTATCAACTTTTATGCCCCTGGATGAAATCACATGTCCTAAAACAATGCCTTGATCTACCATAAAGTGTCATTTTTCATAATTTAAGACCAAATTTGTCTCAATGCATCGTTTAAGAACCTTAGATAAATGATTTAAACAATCGTCAAATGAATCTCCATAAACAATGAAATCATCCATGAATACTTCAATGCAATTCTCAATATACTCAGAAAATATACTCATCATGCATCTTTGGAACATACCTGAAGCATTACAAAGACTAAATGGCATTCGCCTAAAAGTATACGTTCCAAAGGGACACGTGAATGTAGTCTTTTCTTGATCCTCTTAAGCAATTGCTATTTGATAGTAACCTAAAAAACCATCCAAAAAATAGAAATGTGATTTACTAGCAAGTCTTTCTAACATTTGATCCAAAAAGGGTAACGAAAAATGATCCTTTCTAGTAGCTAAATTAAGCTTTCTAAAGTCTATGCACATTCGCCACTTATTTTGTACTCTCATTAGTACCAATTCATCATTCTTGTTTCGTATCACTGTCATACCAGTTTTCATGGGCACAACATGCACTGGACTTACCCATTCGCTGTAATAGATTGGATAAATTATACCTGCATCTAAAAGTTTAGAATTTCTTTCATTACCACATCTTTCATTGTTAGATTAAGTCTTCTTTGGGGTTCCCGGTTTGGTTTAGCATTCTGGTCTAAAAGAATCCTGTGTATGCAAATTGCCGGGCTGATTCCTTTAATGTCCGCTAAAGTCCAACCAATTGCACTTTTGTATTCTTTAAGTAGTGTCACCAATTTTTCCTCTTGCCCTTCAGTCAACCTTTTTGCAATGATCATTGGTAATGGCTCTTCATCACCCAAATAGACTTATTTAAGGTGATCAGGTAGGGCTTTTAATTCGATCTTCGGAGCTTGTAAAACAGAAGGTAGCAATTTCTTCTGATTTATAGTAAGTTTAGCATTCAAAGTTTTCGAATCTATTTGCATTGTTGATAACGATTCTATAACTTCACAAGTTTCATCAATTTGTTTATTGACTTCTGATTTGGCCTTAAACTCCAACTCATCTTCAATATTTTCTTCATTAAACATATCCTACACAAATGAATTCACAATATTCATATAATAGACAGATTGAAGATCATTAGGGTATTTTATTGCTTTAAAAATATTGAACTTTACTATCTCTCCATCAAACTCTACAGAAATAGCACCCTCATCCACATCAATTTTTGTCTTGGTCGTCTTCATAAATGAGCTACCCAATAGAATCGAAGCCAAATGTTCCACACTATCTCCATCCATTTTCAATATGTAAAAATCCATTGGAAATATCAAACTATTAACTTGGACTAAAACATCCTCAATAACTCCAATAAGATGCACATACGAACGTTCAACTAGTTGGATTATCACATTAGTTTCTTGCAAAAAATTAGATTTAAAGCTCGATAAATTAAGTATGGCATGACATTAATAGATGCACCTAAGTCTAGCATGGCACGCTCAATTTTTTATTATTAATAACTCACAGAAGTGTAAACATACTTGGATCCTTGTATTTTTCTATTAATTTCCTATTTATCACAGCTAATACATTCTTACCCAAAATTTTTCTCTTCTTGTCCTTCAGCTTCCTTTTATTTATGCACAACTCCTTTAAGAATTTTGCATATTTCAGAACTTGCTTGATGGCTTCCAGAAGCAATATATTGATTTCCACCTTTTTAAAAGTTTCTAAGATCTCTCTCTCATATTCCTCATCTTTTAGTTTAGCCAATCTGCAGGTAAACGTGCATTAATTGATATTGATGAAGATGAATCATTTTTAACCTTTGTTAATTCTTTATTTGGAAGTTCTTCTTTCTTTTCTCCATCATCGTGCTTTTCTATCTCCATTGGTAAAGAAGTTCTAGATTGAATTTCCTTACTACTTCTCAACGTCATTATTCTTTAACAATTTCATTTAAAGACATACCTGAATTTGAAGATTGAGGTTGAGCATATGTAAGAGCTTGAGGTTCTTTATTAAAATTGTAAGGTTGATATCGTTGTTGGCCTCCTTGATTTCCATAGCTCAAGTTTGGATGATCCCTCTATCCTAAATTGTAGTAATTAGAATAATGACCATACTTTCGTTGAGATTGACTAAGAAAGCCTCCTATTGCGTTAGCTTCTTGAAGAGAGTCTTGCTACAGTGTAGGGCATGTATCCATAGGATGTTTAGAGAATGAGCATATTATGCACACTCTTGCCAATTGCAATTGACTTACAACCATTTGATGAATTAGAGCGGTTGAATCATAAATTTTATCCTCAAGGTCCGTGTTACTTACCTTATTCACATACTTAATATCTCCATCCAACTGTGTCCCAAACTGTTGAGAATTTTCAGCCATAATTGACATTAACTGTTTGGCTGCCTCAAGTGTTTTGTTTACTAACCATTAGCTGCATCGACCATACTTCGATCCATTGACAATAGTCCTTCATAAAAATATTGAATCAAGAGTTGGTCGAGAATTTAATGATGTGGACAGATGGCATATAGCTCCTTAAACCTTTCCCAATATTCATATCATGTTTCTCCAATAATTTGTCTTATCCCACATATCTCCTTTTTAATATATATTCGCTGCTCGTGATGCAGGAAAAAACTTCTCCAGAAACATTCTTTTCATCTCATTCCATACTGTTACTGAGTCAGGTGGAAGATAATATAACTAATCTTTTGCCTTATCTTTCAAAGAGAACAAAAAGGCCTTAAGATTAATTTGTCCTTCTGTCACCCCTTGTGGCTTCATTTCATAGCAAACAACATGAAATTCTTTTAGGTGTTTATGTGGATCTTCACCTACAAGACCACAAAAAATAGGCAGTAAGTGAATCAAACCATATTTGAATTCAAAATCTACCTCAACATCTGGAAATTGAATGCATAAAGATGTTGATTCAAATTCAGTACCGCTAACTCCCTCAATGTTTTGGGTTGAGATTTGTCATCTTTTAGTCCTCTTCTTGAAAATTAAAGTCTTCACTAATTGTTAAATCTATTTCAACTTTCACATCTGAAGACGAATGTCCACTTCCTTGCTTAGTCTCTTTTCTCAAATGACGCACCGTCTTCTCAATTTTTAAATTATATTGTAATTTACCTGTTTGAGAACCACGAGTCATACAAGACAAGAGGTCAACAGTAACTATAAAATAAAAATGCAAAGAAACTAAAATAGTTCTGCAACAACGACGCCAAATTTTGGTCGGGTTGTTGAAGCTCCCAAAATAATTCCGATTCTTCAAACTTCTATAGTAGTTATGGAACCAGGTCGAATTCCTAAAGAACTAAACACTAGTTTCTTAATTTCAAGCAATAAAATTAAATGGGGGGTTTGATTAAATAACTAATTAACTAAAATTAAGACGAAAACAAATTAAATAAAGTGAATTTAAAAACAAGATTACCAAACTCTAATTCAAGGAAAATATCTCATCTAATTGTAACATTGATCATTGGTCTAAAAAAAATATTTTCACGATTCAAGCAGTTAGTCCGAAATATATTAGGATAGCCGTAATAAGTCTCAAAATTTCCTAAATTAATTGGTTCAAACTCAATATCCAAACCAAAACTTACCATCTATTAATTGGGTGTGATAACAGTCCATATCAAATAAAAGATAGCAATAAGCTCCGTGAAAAAGACTAAACCCTAAATTAAATAATCAAGATAGCTGCAACTATTCAATTTAGTTTTCTTGTTTATCATAAGTTAAATATAGAAATTTATAAATACCCTATTTACTACTTGTACCAATCTTTAATCACAATTATGGATCACTGAATTCCTGGATAACTATAGAATAATCAATATTAAATTAAATTATCAGATTAATCGAATATCAATCATTCATGAAATATGAGAACTCAAAACA
>JAOTAY010000162.1:36961-51315 GCA_025629805.1 Erythroxylum baracoense | reverse complement strand
CACTAAGCCTTTGAATGAAGAAAGATTCAAAGAAATCAGACGAAACTTGAATATGGTAGTGTTGAGTGACCAATCGTCTGACACGTCATGACCCAGATGATTTTCATAGAAGGAAGATAAAAAGTCATAAGTTTTCAAGAGCACAGTAACTGTAAGTTACAGACGGTAATTTTTGAGAAGGTAGTAAAGGGAAATCCTCTCATAAGGTTCAGAACATCACCTACTCTAGAATATTCTTGAAATACTCTGAAATCGACTTTTGCAGAGCTCTCAACAAAACGTTTCATTACTCTGTTCTTGATATCAAGTTCTTTCAGTTTACATTCTCATCTTTAGATACTAACCTCATTACTTTGAGAAAAATACATTTCAGTGGTTAGTTTCTATTGTCTACATATCACAATGGAGCAATCTATGATTTATGGAAGACATGTTGATTTAAAATCCTTAAAGAAGAACCAGATGGATATTAAACCAGAAATTGATGCAGTGGGATGGAAAAACTTCTTTCAGGTTCGTGAAACAGTCTACCTGAATGAAGTATATGAGTTTTGGAAGAATGCAAAAGTAATAGACGATACTGCAGTATCAATGGTGGATAGGTTGTCAGTTATTATGACACTAGAGTTAATCGAGAAGGTCAATGGATGTCTATGTGTTGGAGCAGAGGTATCTCATAATACAAGATGGATGACTGAAAGCAGTGTAAAGAAGCCATATGTCAATCGACAACTCTATGAAAGTAGTGACCCAATGGAAAAGAAGGCGTCAAATCTTGTTCCGAAGGCTAAGGTTCTACATGCGATACTTTTTCATTGTATTCTACCAAGAACAGGTTCGAAGAACGTTGTGACAACGATAAATGAACAATGTCTGTTCTATCTACCCAATCATCAGTCTATAAATCTTCCACACTTGATTTTAAGGTATATGATGAAGACGTAGAGAGATTCTAATGCCTTACCATATGGCATGTTGCTAACAAGAATCTTTAGAGATTCTGGAATTCTTCTTAACAGAGGCAATAGAATGAAGATGAATATAAAAAGCATTATTAATGCGTCAACTATCTATAGAATAGGTTTGAAATCTCAAGAAAAGGAGGATACAACTTCTATGGCAAAAGCAAGGATTGGGGGGGGGAGCGTATTATCAGACGCAGCGTGAGTGAAAGTGTTACACCCACAGAGAAGAAGAAACCTCAATCTACAGGAAGAATGTCTATAGAAGAAAAGAAGAATAAATCATCAGAGGTATCAATTAAAGCTAAGATGATTTCACAAAGAGAAGAAAGCTAGGTGAAACTATCTGAAAAACAAGAGTCGTTGAAAAGAAAGGGGGAGACACTTGATTCCTAGAAATTCAAAAAATCAAGAAGATCACCAAGGTTATTAACTTTGCATCAACAAGAACAGAAGAGAGGGAAAAGATTGACTCTTGGTGAAGATTCTGCAAAGATAGAGAAAGCACCACAGGCTACTAGATCTTTGGTCTCAATTTTGCATGAATAGCCGGTAAAGTCGACTAAAGAAATAGAAATTAAGAGGAAGTTGGTGTTTGAAAGGAAGAAACTTCAACCACAACCTCCTTCTAAACTGGTAGAAGAAAGTAAGAAGCTAAAGACTAGTCAGAAAAAGATTACTTCAACTAGTGTTCAACCAAAGGAAAATTCAATTAAACACAGATTAGTATCTCATAGTCCTTCTCAACCTATCAGAAAAGAGGATTTGAGAATGAGGTGATTAAAGATATGGTACTTATTAGAAGCAGAAGTTCGATTATTATAAGAGAACCTGTGAAAAGGTTAGTCAAGGCACAAGTTGAACCAATACTGATCAATAATCGATCAATACATCTTCTAAATCATGAAGAAAGAAGATTATATGGTATTATGAGAGATGAAAATTCAGAACCATATATATCCATTGAAGATGTCTAAGGATCGATATACTATTTACCCAGTCACAAATAGAACATTAATCAAGATTGTACAAGATATACAACCGAGAGCTTCAAACATTGTACTCAATGATGACAAAGGGAAACAAAAGATGTGCCCTGAAGGAAATACAGATGATCTTACAGAAGATCAGATACAAGCAGTTGTGAGAAACATAGATAAGGCATGCAATGCAGATCAATCAAGAGGAATCTATGTTTCACATCACATTTCAAAACCATGAGGAAGTCATTATGGACACTTCACCACAGATGTAACTTTTCAGGTAGTTGGAAGAGTGACAAAAGGACAGTATAGAACTATCAGGATTGACGGTATTAGTTTCAATTTAGAGACTCCTGTGCATCTAATCATGCACTTTAGATCTTTCAGTGTTATATCTTCAATTAAAGATGTCCTTCACCTTCTTCGAAAACCAATTCCAAAACTACCTAGACCTGATGACCTTGATCTCCTTGAAGGAAAACAATCTTGCAAACCTCCTATTATCAAAATCATTGAACTAGATGTCTTACCTTGAGAAATACTTGTTGCGATAAACTTCTATCCATCAAGTACACCTCAACAAGTTCCTACTATTGGTATGGAAGAAGTTAGCCACTCCCAGCAGTGGATTCAGGAAGCCTTAGTTAAGGATATTGAAGAAATTCATACTAAGGTTGATGATCTGAGTGACTCAGTGGGTGATCAACATGAGGAAGTAACCTATCTATGAGTTCCAATTGAAGAAGACCTCAAGTTGATCCGAACTGATATGCAACGTATGTTTTCTGAAATCATGAAGCATCTTCGATAAAGCTTTTTGATTAATAACAAATAGGGGGAGAAGAGCAGAAGTAGAAGAAAGAAGAGCAGAAGCAGAAGAAACAAGAGAAGAGCAGAAGAAAGAAGAGAAGAGCAGAAGTAGAAAGAAGACAGCATATGGGGAGAACAGAGACAAGAAAAGAAGATAATGACAACTACAAACGACTACATTTTTTTTCATATGTGTATTTTATATATGCATGTGTATATTGTTTGTTGTCTTCTTATTCATTATCTGAATAATATTCGTTCATTCACTTTTATCTTTCTAAAATTATGATTATTTGTTCTCATCAAAAAGGGGGAGATTGTTAAGTCAGGAGGACTTCACGATTATTAATTTTGGTGACAATAAAATAATAATAATATTAGAAATAAATGAACTATTTTGATAAATGTGTTAAGTGTGCAGGAAAACATAGAAGAAGAGAAAACAGAAAAGAAACAGAAAACACAGAAGAAGTGCAAAACACAGAAGAAGCAAAAAACGTAGAAGAAGTGGAAAACACAGAAGAAGTGAAAACACAGAAGAAGTAGAAAACACAAATGATGTAAAGATGAAGATATGCTAGTACATCGGACAGTTAGTTAGTTGGAGTTAGTTACAGAACTCAACTGAATAACGGGTTCCACAAGAATCAAGAAGCAGTTATCAATAACCGAGAATTAGCTGGAGACTTAGGCTATATATACTAGTCATAGTCAAAGATTGAACAACCTTTTAATCTTTTGTGCTTTCAAGTTTTTACTTACAAAGAAAAATTTTGTATTCAAAAGTACAATACAAGGAGCAAAACCCTATTGTAAAAAAAAGCTCACAATATCTTTCTAGTGAGAGAAAGAAAAGGCTAATAGCTTGGAGAGGCTAAGATAGCAGAAAGAATACTTTGATTAAGAGACCTGAAGAGGCTCTAGCAGGGAAGAAAGAATACTTGTAAATTTTTCGAAGTATAGTGAAAACTTATATGAACTCTAAGGACTGGATGTAGCCCATGGTTTGGGGTGAACCAGTATAAAAATCACAGCGTCTATCTTCTAACCTTTCACTTTATTCTATTTTGTTTTTAGACAAGTATATAGAAGTTATTTGCGATTTAACTACGTAACTATTTTTGTATAACTTTTGTGGTATTCTTTTAACAGTTGGAAAAGTTCTTAACAAGATATATTAAAGTTTTTGTATTCATGAAAAGAATACATAATTCAACCCCCCCTTCTTGTGTATCTCGTATATTGAACGTGAATTCTATATTAATGTGTGATTTACTTCACATTTCTCCCTGAGTGAACCATTAGGCAACTGAGCTAGTCCATAAATTGCTAATCTTTATCTTGAAATCCTTTAGGCCTTAAAGCTTTATTTATAACTGACGGTTTTGCAGTTATACTACTAAAATCAACTAGCTCCAAAACCTTACTATGCTTTATGGTTTGCATCTCATAAGTCATTGTAACCCACGACAATTCCACTGCAGGTACAAAAATAGCTTCTGTAAAAGTAACTGGACTCGTAACATGTCTAATATCATAGTCCTATTCACCTAATAGATTATGATATCAGATAGGATAACAGGTCATCTCACTCCGGCAGATCTTCATAACTGCATTAGATCTTGTACCCCAGGAACCTCTATGTGACAGGTATGGGTTCCTGTTCTTTTACAGGCACAATACAAAGACCTAGATCTATTGGACTAAATTGCATGAGTGGCAGGTACATAATAACTGTAGTATCCACCCAGTTATCATCCGAAAGGTCAAAGGGCCCACCATCATCATAGACATTGTATTCTAAAAACTTAGCTATTTGTGATTCCACTATTCTGTTCCCTCCTTCTCTGCAATAAGATCTGTAGCCTTTAGACAGGTCAGGATATCTTACTAAATAATAATAAGCATAATGAGCATGCAATTTTTCTTTATAAGGATTATACCACCTCGGTAGGGCAACCTCATACATAAATGTGTGTAAGGCTAGATTTTTACACTTCTAGATAATCAAGTAGATTAGTTTTTGTTATGTATTGAATTCTTCAAGTCCTTTAGGGTGCAGTTATACTGTTCGACAACACACCATTTTGCTCAAGACTACTCAGTATAGTGAATCAAGTCACTCTCTCAACCTATTCCATATATCTGGCAAACGAACCTTTTCAAGTCCAGAAGCACCATGTTTGCCATAATATTCTCCTCCACAGTCAAATCTGACACTCTGAATAGATTTTCTCAATTGGTTCTCAAACTTCATTCTTTATGCAAGAACACATAAGTATAATGGGAATAATCATCAAAAAATGTCAGAATACATTTAGAATTGCATAATGCAACTGTATAAGGTCTTCTGATATCCTTACATATCAAACTCAATAAGTCAGAAGCATAAGTTGACCTTAATATCTTTATTAGTCAACTTACCTCTGTAATAGTCAACACATGTTCTCAGATCATCATAATCTAAAATTAAAAAATACTTTCTTTAATCAATCTTTTAACCCTAGATCTAGAAATGTGGTTTAAACTTTTATATCACACCATATGTGACTTATCATTCATCAAGGTCCTTCATTTCATGACTTGTTTAGCAAGATACGAAGAAGCATATATCTAATTCGGGGTAAGACACATTCTATACAAACCATATGATAAGAAAGTTGTACCATTATGTTTTGCATTAAACACAATTGTAAAATAGAAGCATTAAATACAAAACGTCTACCTTCTTTGTCCAAAATTGATCCAAAGATCTCATACAAAATGTGTCGTGTAAAAATCAAAATAAACCATATAACATGATTCAGTATATACATCCCCTATAGATATTACTTCCACTTCTTCATTGTTGTGAACCATCAGTTTCTCCTTCCTTTTATTTGGCTTTATCCTGGATATGAAAGCTTGCACCATGGAAGCATCTCGATCAGACAAGCCACTATATAGCCACTAAGTGCTTAATGTGAATATCGCAAATTAGATTCATAAATTGACAAGGCAAGAAGTTATCTAATGATCACAGTCTTTCCTTCTAGGCCTTATACTGCTGGCTTTTTTATGTCCCTAGGACTTCACTAGCTTTGGATTGACCAGCATTAGTATATGGAGAACATTTAGTCTTTCCACCTTCGATCTTAGTGAGCTTTATCTTTGCCTTCCCTTTAGTTGCTTCGAGGGCTGTAGGAGTAGTAAGCTTGAGTTTTCCCTACTTTGCAACGTAATTGGTAATCAAAGCATTGAAGTCCCATTCCTCATCCTTTGAATAGTATGTCATTACCAGATTACTTAACTCTAGAGGGAGTGTATTTAGAGTCTAGTAAATTATGAAGACATCAGGAAGAGGAATGTTTAACATCTTCAGTCTACTGTGGATACGTATGATTCTTGATATGTTATCCTTTACTCCCCCTTCTCCCATATACCTTATGGAGAATAATTCTTTAATCAAGGCACTTGTCTCAACACTAGGTGAGACTATGTACCTCTAGGAGACATTTCTAAGAAATTTTTTCGTTATATCTGTGTTCGGAAGTCCACAAAGTAGATGGTTAGTTATGGATCTCTTAATGGTCATAAGACATAATCTGTCAGACCGATTCTAGGCTTTATAAGCTGCTTGATGAGCTTTCAAGCTCATGGATGTAGGTGGAGATGGCCTATCTTTCTGTATGGCCATATCAACCTCAGCTATCTCTATAGCATTCAATACATCCTCTGTCTACTTCTTTGTATTGAAATCGTTTAGGTTTCAATGATGGCACTGATTGTATTAACTAAAAAGGTAATCGTAAAGTAACTTTGATTAGATTAGCATAAATGTAGGCCAACAGCGATACTAAAAACCATTAAACAATATCTTTACTGAAAATTCGGTCACACATATTATGAACACTTGTGGGCTAAATGCATAATATATGCAACTAGACCTCCACACATAAAAACGATCAGAGTATAAACCATCAACTCTCATAACACTACCAGCTATAGGTGAATAAATCATTCAAGCAATGACTTTCCTCTATCTAATGACTTTATGCACATCTCAAAATCTCATGTGAGGCCAACACCTGTGGCCAGAATAATCAAACATGAGACTAGAGACATCCCCTAATGTGTATGTAGAACAATTCAAAATACTAGCTCGAAAAGCCACTATGGTGACTACATCCTCATCAACCATCAAAAAGTCTACAAACATAAGGGATACATCTTTATGTTATCCTCACATTCTTAATGGGCATATGCTATGTGACAATGTAACTTCAATAAATGCAAAACTTCGAATGCACAGTCTCATTGTCACACGATCATACTGAAGACATTCTTTGAAAACTTCATTTAAGACTTTCATAAACGAAAAATCTTAGTAGAGTGACTATCGTGCATTACTGGACACTGAACTGACTGCCTGAGACACAAAACCTCATTTATCTCCTTTATGGCAAGTTCGTTGCATAAAAATTCACTCAAAAATGGCATTAGAATGCCTTTATTCCTTTTCTAATTAACTATCATGCTATCCCGAACCCTGAATATGAGACCTGAGACACGAAAATTTGAAGTATCTCCCTCAAGTGATGTCTGAAGCATGAAAATTCACTCGAAATCAGATTCAGAGCACCTTAATCCTTTTCTTAGAGTTAAACTTTAATTTATTACTAATGTAATAAATCCAGAAAAATGAAAAATTTCACTTTATAAATTTCCCCGACCCAGAAACTGACCCAAAATACCCCGAGGTACCTTATGAGAAATCTAAAATTTTGTGTTTTCTTGTTACTGTTCAAGACCGTACGACTGACGTCGGCCCGCGTCAGCTACGCGTCTGCGCGGATGGTGCATGACAAACACTCGCCAGTGCCAACACGCGGGAAACACGTTTGGCTCATGACCCACCACTGACACGTGGCCCGCTTACAGCCAACCACATGTCGTCCCCTGTCTAGCACGTGTGTCGCCCAACGGACAATACTATGCTGTTTCGAGTGCGTGTCTAACTATTAAAAATGGCAATTTTCGGCAAGTTTCGGGATCATTTTTCGACTTCCTGGGCTTGTTTCCACCCCGTCTTTCAAGGCTAAATACATATGTACTACTTTCAAAAATTGAGAAATAGAAGTTAACTCTCCGAAAACCTTATAGAGAGAAAAACTAAAAAATCTCTGTTTTTAACCACCAGATCACGCCATCGCTCTGATACCATGTGTAATACGTAATGGTACCTTAGTTACATATACCAGATCAGACGTGAAAGGGTAAAAAAAGAAGAAATGTGAAATGTACCTGATTTCAGTTCTAAAACTTCAAACGAGCTTTTCAAAGTCGAAATGAGCCCGAATCTACCACCATCCTCAAAGAAATCCATTACCGGGGCACGGTCTAGTTCTTTCTACAATTTTCTCAAAACATAAGCTTTTTTAATGGGTCAGAGATTCCTTATGCTTATGATTGATGTGAGTAACTTCAGGAGACCTTAACCTATATATATAGCTTCCATATCGAGCTTCTCCATCACAAGGCCGATATGGGCCAGATCCATTTTCTACCCACACTTCGACCATTAATCTAGATCATTTATTAGGCCACTTTATTACCCTTTTCTTGATCAAATTACTTAATTTAACTGATAATTTATTGAAAAGTCAAAATTACAATTAACAACTATCCACTTTATAGGAAAATGACAAAATTGCCCTTAGAGGCAAAAATTTCTAACATTCAGTTCTTCATTTCCGTCCAATGACATAGGTGACTTCACCCTTATAAGATTGCTAACCTTATCAACTTTGTTTCATCTCTCATTGGGGGACTTATGCTCATTGTTTCTAGTGAACGTTGCTTATCATAACCAAATTATCCCCTCCACCATCCGAAATTTTCGTCCCCCCGAATGTCTCTTTTAGAAAGCAAAAGAAACTTATTTTTTTAGATGGAATGCTAGATTAACCAATTATTAATCAATGCTCTTTAACCCGGTGACCATTTTACATCAACTTATAGCATTGTATCCTTTGGCTCTAAAGTTGGAAGCCAGCAATAAGACAAGAAATTTATCACTAAACTTAACACAAGAGAAAATGATTAGTCAATAACCAGCTAATTTACAGTGGTTAACTTGCATTAAAAATGTATACTTGAGCAATGATTATGAGCAAATGAAACAGAATGATAAATGGGGAAATGGAAAATGAAAGTTATGAATGAAAATATGAAAGCGGAAAGGCATTTTAATTTTTTTTGGATGAATAGGGGGGACAATCCCTAATAAAAACACATTAAAAGTCAAATTACAAGCAGCAGACTCAGGGCATGGAGACCCTTACACAATCACCAAAGACCAATATAGCGAGATCTGTGGGACAAATAGGGAACATATGTAGCCCAAGCGGTAAGGATACGGTATGGTTAGCCAACCAATCCGCATAAAAGTTTGCCTCATGATACACATGCAACACTTAGACCTCCTAATCTTTGCTTAAGAGAATCTGGATGTCCCTTAAGAGTGCCCCATTGCCACCAGCGCCATGGTCAAATGTTGTTACGCATTGTACCACTATTGTATTGTCAATTTCCAGCACAACTTTCTTATAACCAAGGTCCCATGCCAATTGCAATCCTAATTTGGCTGCCCATAACTCCACCCTCACCAACGTAGCTATACTAATATTTTGCGTAAAATCGGCCAGCCATCATCCCTGAGCATCCTGCAATAATCTGCCCGCTCCAACAAACCCAGGATTTCCTTTTGAGGCACCATTCGTGTTAAGTTTTATCCATCCAGCTTTCGAGCCCGTCCACCCTACCAACTTCCAGCATCTTTTGGGTCCTCCAGTAGTAATACCAAGTTCAGTGAAAGCCCGATAAAAAGACCGAGCAGAATTGCAGATCATAGTCACACCATTAAGCAGCCTAACAAACCTGCTGTCAAAAATTTCACAGCATCTCCATTTATAAAGCCACCAACAACCCACCCTAAATACTACTGCCCATGGTATTTCATGAATAATAGCATTGGCCCTTGAGATGTTGGATTCAATCCACTTCGATAGGTCTTCTGCCAAGAATGAATACGCTTGTGAAGCGTTCAAAAACTGCTTTCAGATCCCTCGTGCCCAATAGCAGTCCCGCAGACAATGGATAATTGTCTCCTCCGATTGGTTACACCCAAGGCATACGTTGGAACCCTCCATTCCCCATGTTGCTCGTTCGACATTAGTCAGGAGTTTACCATGAGCCAACAACTAAAGAAAATACCAGATTCATTCCAGGCCAGGCCAGTGCCAAATGAACTTCCAAATTCTTCCTTCCTAGGACGTAGTTCCTTGTGTTAGGAATTTGCACGCTGACCGAACTGTCAAAGCTCCTTTTGAAGTGAATCGCCAATAAGGCAAATCATCACATCTTTCCTGACTCAGGGGAGGTATCGATGCCCCCTGTAAAAAGGCAGAGGAAGAAAGAACGTTAGAGAATAAACCCAAATTCCATCCCCCCTCTCCTCCAAATTCCCCCACTCGTGCATCCATCTGGATCTCAGATCTGTGGGCCCCCAATGCTTCCCCCAGAGGTCTTTCCATTCTACCCCAACAGTCAGCTCAGAATCTCACTCGATTACCTGATCCCACTGACCACCCTATGCCATTCTTTATTTTCTGCCATACATCACATAGTGCCTGCCCAAGGCAAGATGGATTCCTCTCCTCCTAAAAACATACACTTACCTCTTCCATTATGCCATATTTATGCTTTAGCACCGATGCCCAGAGAGTGTTCGGGTTCATAACTGCCGCCAGCATATTTTGGCAAGGAAGGCATCATCAACTTGTTTCATTCTTTGTATCCCTAGCCCTCCACACCTTATCGGCTGTGTTATCAATTGCCAGGATACTAGGTATGTCTTCCTTTGCTCCGACATACTTCCCCATATGAAATCCCTACACATTCTCTCAATCTCATTTAGAACCCCACTCGGAATTCTTGTAGACTGCATTGTAAAGTAAGGTAATGAGCAAGCTATTGACTTAGTTATTGTCACCCTTCCAGCAAACGACAAAGTGGCTGCCGCCTAACCCGATAACCTCTCTTTCACTCACTTCAGGATCCTACCATAGGTATATTTGTTTACCCTCCTATGAATCAATGGAATCCCAAGATATTGTCCCATATCCTCTGTAACCTAAAACGAGCTCACTTTTGCCACTACACTTCTTATGTCCTCTCGAACATTCTTAGAGAAATACAAGAAAGTCTTCGATGCACTTATCTTATTCCCCGATGCAATGCAGAATATATCCAAAGTCTCCATGACTACATAAATCTGTTCTTCCGCCACTTTAGCGAATAAGAGTAAGTCATTTGCAAACATAAGATACAAAATTCTCAGCCCATTCTTCCTCGACTCGTATAGGTCTCCACTTACCCTCGTTTACCCTTTGGTTAATCAAATGGCCCAAGAGCTCTATTCACAGGACAAATAGGTAGGGTGACAAGGGGCACCCTTGTCAAATTCCTCGACCCATCGCAAAACTCTTCGTCAACTCTCGATTCTATAAAACCTGAATCATCGCGGAAGTTATACATTCCATTATCACCTCCCAAAGTCCATTCGGTAACTCAATGGCATTCAGTGTATCATTAACAAATTCCCAGCTAAGGCTATCACATTCCTTCTCTAAGTCTACTTTGATCGCCATAAATCCTTTCTTCCTCCTTATAGTACGCATAATGAGCATAAGCTCTTAGGTGATGATTATCTTATCCTGAATATGTCATCCTGAGATGAAGCTTGCTTAATTTAGGGCCACCCAGTGAGGCATGGGTAACCGCAACCGATTGGCTTTAACTTTTGTAACGAGCTTGTAATCCATATTACACAACCTAATGGATCAGAAGTTTTGAATAACTTCTGGTTGAGCAACCTTCGGGATTAGGACGAGAAGATTTCATCCACCTCACCTATCCGAGCTTTCCCTCTAAAGATTTTATTCACGAAATCCACCACCTAGTCCCCGATAATATCCTAGTACCATTGGCAAAAAACAGCGTGAAACCCATCCCCTCTTGGAGCTTTTGTTGGGCTCATTTCCATCACAGCTGCTAATATCTCTTCTCTGGTCAAATCCCTTCCCAAACCCACCATAATCTCCTCAGGTTCCTTAGGAAACTGTCCAGAGAGTGTGGTTCTAGCTCCATTAACCTTCCTTGTATAGAAGTTCCGAAAGTATGACACCACATGCTCACGCAAAACACTATCGTTCCTCCTGCACCAATACTTATGTAAGTTCTAGTTAGAGCTTAACCTCCAAGTCCCTCAAGAAATAATTAGTTACGTCCAATTGTAATGCTCGTTGTATGCCTAAAAGCCTAGCGTTCAGCTTTCTTTTCCTTTTGTCAATGAATCCAAAGGTCTGCTTATTCCACTTAATGAGTAGCTGTGTGAGATCTTGCAAACTCGCAGCCAACGGGGTGTCCTTCTTCCACGTTTGCGAGATAAACCCATTAAATGTTGGGTGCCGATGCCATGCTACTTGATAACAAAATGGCCTTCTACCCAGTCCACAAATAGGCACTTCCTTAGTATCCATCAAAATGGGATGGTGGTTTGACTTCACTCTCGGTAGCACCCGAATCATCGTGTCCGGGTATCTAAGGTTCTAGCCCTCATTACATACTGCCCTATCAAGTCGTTTAAAAACCCGAGTGTAATTTTCTCGTTTCGCACCTTGCCAAATATAGCATGACCCGACACTTCCTAGATCTATTAGCTTACACTCATCCAATAACGACTTGAAACGTAAGCATCGATTTAGGTCTATAGGGGCACCTTCTGTTTTCTCAAAGACGGACGCGATCTCATTAAAATCACCTATCACCATCCAATTTTTGCAAACTGCTTCCGACAAACTCTTCAAATCTTCCCATAAATCACGTCGATATTGCTCCACTGGATGGCCATACACTACTGTAATCCAATTTAATGATGAACCATTCCACTCCACCACTAAACGCACTGCATGCCCCATTTTAACAACTGAATGTATGCGAATAGTTGTACATCTCCACCACACCTAAATCCCTCCTGAAAATCCTTGTGCTTAAATCCTTTCCTTATCAAATTCACGAAATCTCCTGCCTACATGCTCTGTATCAACCCCACTTATCCAGGGTTCCAAAATAGCCACAATGTCAGGTTTATGCTCCTTGAGATAGTCCTGGAGGACTCGTCGAAATCTCGGGTCACCAACAACCCTACAATTCCAAGACAACACACGCATTAAAAATGTATTGTTTAAGAGGGTGACCGTACCTCGTTCCTTATTTGACAATTTGATGAACCTAAGATCCCAGGTCAAGGCTCTCTGAACACCCCTCATTTGGTGTCTCGTTTACCATTGACACCTCCAAATCTACGTCTAACTTCATCACCGAGTCGACCCCTTCCAGCTCCTCTATCCCTATGTATTCCAGTCCCCCCTCCCCCCCACCCCATTTTGTCCAACTTCAGGTAGGCAGGATGCATTAGTGTCAAATTTGATGGAGGATCAATTGTTGACATCTGGGTCTCAGTATTTATTACAAAGCTACTTTACGAGAGGATCGGGTAAGGGTCAAGCAGAAGACCTTTCTGGAAAAGTTTGTCGTGGCTAACTTTTGGCTTCGCTGAGGCAAACTTTGAGGATCAAGCAAAAATATCTCTCAGGAAGAGTTCGTTGTGGCCAACTTTTGGCTTTGTCGAGGAAAACTTGGAAGATCAAGCAAAAAGATCTCTTGGGAAGAGTTCATCGCGGCTAACTATTGACTTCGCTGCGGTGAAGTCACTGAATCAAGTGAGAGTGCCTCTCGGGAAAGATTTGCCGCAGCCAAGGTCTAGCTTCACCACGGCGAAACCTTCAAAGAGACCTGAACCATCCAACACTAAATTTACATACAACCTTTCAACACAACACAAATTCCATCACTATCAACAATTAACAATCTCAACCAAGAAGATAGACATGTACGTATACGACAGAAACTTCTTGAAATCTTAATCTCATTACTAAATCAAAACAAAGTTTGAACATAGCTTTAGTTACATATTAATAACAACATCAATAACTTAATACAAAATACAAATGGATGCTCATAATTGATATGCTTATAAAGCTACCCAAAAATATTCGAACTAACTTGGTTACAAAAGAACTGTCTTGGAGTTTACCCAAATGCCTTGCAAGGATTGCTAACCTTCTCGTTCTGCACTTCAGGAGTGAAAATAATGGGTTAAGCTACACAGCTCAGTGGCTAATACGTTTATGGCCATTGGTAATGATCCACACAAAATCAAGCACACACACACACGCGCACACACACGCGCGCACACGCACACACACACGCACACACACGCACACACACGCACACACATACACACACACACACGCACACATATATATATATATCATTTTATCTAGCAATTTAATCATCAACTGTTCTAATTCAAACTCATAATAAGTTATCTCATAACACATAACAAGTATAATTAACCATCAAACATAATCACTCAAATGCGTATCATACTTGACAAATCAAATGGAATGCACAAACAAATGGCTTGAGAGTCCCA
>JAOTAY010000162.1:19735-33010 GCA_025629805.1 Erythroxylum baracoense | reverse complement strand
TGTAAAAAGGGCCCAAATGATTATTGAAATTTCTGACGATTGTATTGTGTTGATTGAAAATTGTGCTATTTGAAACTAATGATAAATGAATGTGGATCCAATTTGAGTGTATATTCCGCATGTTATGTTAAAAAAAAATCATACCGACTTTTGAATGATTGAGTGCATTAGCACGCCATCCTCGCGGGGAACGGGCTCGGATATCATCAAAGATGTCGGGTTCGGGTCTTGCGGGAGTGGGGTGCTACAATTAGGCAGGACATTGCATTTACTATTTGACTGTTTGGTCAGTATCTGGTTAACCTAGAGGTAGATTATTGAAATACAATCGAGCGAATGTTGAGATAATTAACGGGAATCAAGGATTATATGTTGACATATAAAAAAGTCAACAAACTAAACCTTATAGGGAATTCAGATTCAAATTTAGCTATATGTTCGAACGATCGAAAGTTTACTTAAGGTTACAGTTTTTTTAAGTTAGCAGATGGTACAATGTCGTGGAAGAGTGTCAAGTAGACACAAGTGATTTCCTCGATCATGCATGCAGAGTGCATGCTATGAGTCTACTTCACAAACAATTTAGCTCAAAATTTTGATTTCTGAATTGTCTATGGTTGATTCAGTGGCTAAACTCATTTGATTGTAATGTGATAATCAAGCTGTTATGTTGTTTAATAACAACATTGATTATTACAGGTTTTTAGCATTTTTGAGGTCAAATATTTGACCATGAAGTAGTTGATACGAAAAGGTGACATTAAGGTTTTGAGTATTTAAGAACTGAGGAACTATAAGTCGATTCTTTAACTAAAGGACTTTGCCCACTTGTGTTTGGAAGATAAGTATACAGTATAGGTGTTTTGAACCTTAGACACTGTTAGTTAAGGGATCGCTATGTTTGCTCTATATACTTTTGTACGTTTTGATATATTATGACGGCATGATGGTTCATCAATAAAGATTATCATTATTTATTCTCAGTAATACGTGTTATCATAAATTGTCATAATACGTAAGAAAGTTTTAAGATTTATGTCAATCTTAAGTATTTGAAGGTCATTGGGCATATATATAGATTGACCTTGAGCCTATGTCATTTAGATGCATACAGTTTTATACGGATATCCTTAAAGTTTCACATGACATAGGGGAATATAAGTTTTTTAATCCCATAAAGGTTCTTTAATGCAGTTTAGCATTCAGTTGGAGAGCATAAATGTTTTCTCTAATTCTGTTTAGCATTTGGTTAGAGGAAATAGGTTTTCTTTAATGTTGTTTAGCATTTAGTGAGAGAAAACAATATTTCTTTAATGCAGTTTAGTATATGCAGTTTAGCATAAAGTTAGAGAAATCGAGACTTTCAAACGAAGATGATATAATTTAGATCATACAGGTATTATCTTAGTTGCCACCTTCCATTTTCCTATTCATGTTAGTGAGGTATTAGATATGCGTGATTATATTGGATCTGTATCGCATATGACACATGTATTTGATACTTTTCGGTATCAAAAGCATTGCAGGACGAAATGATGGGCTTTCATTATCTTTGGATCAAATGTTTTGGTTTTAAACTTAGTCGACTAATACAGTAGCGTAGCTTAACTGAGTTTTTAAACTCTTTTCAACTTGAGTCAAAACTGCGATTAAGTATTGTCCAAATGGAAGAATGTTGGAAATTTTTTACTTTTCCCATAAAGTTGGACAATATTTAATTGCATTTTTGGTTTTTTAAATAACTTATCGGTTAAATTATGTAATTTGATCCAGATAAAGATAATAAAGTGACCCAATAAATGATCTAAATCAATGGGTCGAAGTCTAAAGGAAAATGGATTCTGATTAGTGTGGATCAGACCCATATTGGGCTTATGATATGGAAGCTCGATATGGAAGCTATATATAAAGGTTAAGGTCTCCTGCAGTTGTTTATATCATTCGTAAGCATAAGAATTCTCTGACCTATTAAGAGAGCTTATGTTTTGAAAAAACTGTAAAAAGACATTTACCGAGTCCCGATGAGGGATTCCTACGAAGACAGCCGCAGATTCGCACTCGTTTCGACTTTGGAAAGCTCGTTCAAAGTTATGGAACCGAAATCAAGTATTTTTCACATTTTTTTCATCTATTACCTTTTTACGTTCGATCCGAAATACGTAACTAAGGTATCGTTACGTGTTACATTTTCAGCACATACTTTCCAGTTGTCTGCCTTTATATGTATCCCTTATTTGACTACAGGAATATTAAGGAATTGACATTTTTTGGTCGTGAATGTATCTGAGGAGCCAGATTCTGAGCACTAACTGAAAATTTTATTCAACAAACAGTATTCTCAATGGCCAATTCTTGGTTTCGTGTTAAAGTTCACTGCAAACGGTCACTGGAATTTTCCTTGCTTAATCAGGAACTGAAATATAGAGTTAGAGTTAGAGCCGAATAGTAAGTGGATATAATAATTTTGCTCAAAGGGCATCTTTTGAACGGTCATATACGTACAGTGGTGATCAGTTGTCAGGCAATAATTATTTAACCTTTTTGTTCCTACTAGAAGAATTGTTTCCCCAATTCTCGATATTCGCATAAGGTTAAGTCGACACTGACAACAATTTTCTCTTTGTCTTAACCAATAAAATTCATTCAACATCGCAAAGTCAAATCACTCACAATTAACTATATGTCTTGCGTGTGAACGTGAAGAAAGAGAACTGTTTTACCAAACGGCGGGCCTCTAATGAGGCTCCAACGCGGGTTTAATAAGATGCGTGAATTCATTATTATCCTATTGGATCGATTTTGTCAGCTAAGTACATAGTTAAAGGCCCAATTTGTCTTTAAAATTCTGTCAATACACAAACAAAACTCAAATTATCTAGTATACATTTGAAGGAAGAGCCCCTCAGTCCCGTGTTTTAGTGGGACTTTTATTAAGTATTATTATTGTTGTACTACATCCGAGAAAAGAGCTATTGATTTCCTCAACAACTAACAAATAAAAATGTGAAGGCTAGTAGAAAAATAAGATTTTTCATGCTTTTTTAATCCGAATGAATCCATTCATTTTTTCCCTTTATTTTACAAAAGGAAACCAAAGAAGAACACACCCTGACAAACGATTGTGCGTCAAGTCGTATTCATTTAAAGATTTTCAAGAAACATTTTCGTTCTTTTAGAAACACTCTAAGATTGAACGCTCGCGTATATGAGCTATACACAACAATCTCCACTTGACAAATATACTTTAGTCAATCAACACACTTCAAGAAATGCTTTCAAGGTTACATGTCTGTTTATATGAGTCATGCATATTAATTTCTACCTCGATGAATAAAATTTATATATGTTAGGTTATAGCTATATCTAATATCTCAACAAATTAATCAAGTTGAACTTCTTCGTAGTAATCGATTTGTTAACTTGTTAGGTGCATTCTCTAAACTGTGATCTTTTTTAATAAGATTCAATCAAATGCAATCAATTCTCTAATCTTGTGAAACCTTACACTTTCCACCATATCACCTATTCGTTTATCTTTCTTCTGCCTATATATAGTCCCCTAATATATAGTTAGATCTCAATAACTGATAATTAGAGCATACAAGATTGTGTCTTTCCAATTATTTCTACTTAGTAGCTTGATGATATGTCTCACTTTATGCTTGATTATATTATGCCAACAATAGTCTCCTGACATTATTTTTTATTTTCTAAACCAAAATTTCTAGTCATTTTAACATTTTTTCCAGGTTGTTCTAGTTTATTTTGTAACACCTTTGAATTAGCACTGCTTTTTACTGACTTTAACGGGTTCTCTCCATATGCTTGTCTTAACATATAATGTTCCTCAAACACTGAATCCTTAAACTTTATCTTGGACTTTTTACTAAACATTCCAAACTTGTAAAAGTCTAACTTTTAGTGCTTAACACCCTTCAACTAGCTCCCTTTATAAAGTTATATCATCCCTCGCTGTGATAATCTAGTTATATGAGTCATAATACAGTACTATCTTCCTTTGATCATATTGATGCAACTTCTCCACTTACAAATGTGCTCTCTATCAATATATGGATATTTCTTGCTAGTTTGACCTTTTTATCATATTTATCACACCTTTTACGACTTTAAAGTTATCTTTTGTCGATGTTATAGTCATAACTATTGATATGTAAGGTATCTAAAGAGGTCATATTCTTCCTCAAATCTAGTGTATGTCGAACATCACATACCATCCTAATAATACCATCAAATATCTTGATTTTAACTTGTCCTATTAGGATGATTTTGTAAGCTTTATCATCCCCTAATTATAAATTCTCAAAGTTTCTTAACTTATATAAATAAAAACTAATCCTTTTCTAGTGTAATATGATGTGAGCATATATAGAATCTATAAGTCCTAAAGTTGATTGGTTAAAAAGTAGAGCATGTATCCATCGCTACAATTTGAGTCTCCTTAATGCACTAGATTTGTAGAAATTACTAAATCATCAACTTTTTTCATCATTATACTCATTCTTATTTGGACAATCCCTCTTCATTTGCCCATTTTGCTTGAGCTTATAGCATCAAGCTATCGTTTTACCTTTAGGTTTAGATTTATAACTCCTTTTAGATGACTTATCCTTACATTGCTTCCTTTTGTGATCCTAGTTTGCCCTCATAAACAACCTTTCACTATGTTCTATAATCGTTGGTTATAAGCCAATAACATAATAGTTATGTCTTGTTCACAAAATGTTTCCTTACCCAATATGAGCATGATAACTATATGCTTATAAGAAAGATCTAAAGAACAAAGAAGAATTATTGCTTCACCCTCGTCCATAATAGTCACCTTAAGCCTTATTAAATCACTAACTATTTGGTTAAATGCATTAATATATTGTTTTTGATCCATTCCCTCCTATATATTTAGAATGTTTAGTCTCTACTTTATATATAACTTGTTTATGAGAGATATTTATATATATCGTCTTTCTAGCTTCTTTCATATCTCTACAAGGAATTTAATACCCACAATTTAGTAGGTGACCTAGTCTGATATACATAGTAGTACGGTTCCAACTATTCACATATGTAACTCTTCCTAGTTAAGCAAATCCATATGTTCTGACTTATTTTTTTACAGTCACTTCAATATGCCTTGCTACACTAACAAATCTAGAGACCCAGGCCAAAATTGGGCCGGGCTCTTTTTTCTATCCCTAAACAAATCCTTCACTCCCTACTTTCATAATTTGAAATTCTCAATTTCATTGAACTTTTTCACTTCAAACCTTACAACTATAGTCATTGTTACTTTAAGTATGCTTTGATATAAGAAGATTTTCAATGAGGTTTGGTCAATTTTGGTATGTCTACATCCTCAGGAGTCAAAAGCAGTTAATTTCATTATTTAATTGAATATGACCTTTGAAATTTATAGATTTTCTCCCTTATATAACAAGGTTTTAAAAAAATATTGTTGTATCCACTGGTACAATTTAACATATTATCCCTTATTAGACTCAACTAAATTAAAATATAACACATAAGCTCTATAAAAGTTTGAAATCTATTTAAAAAATGTTTCCAAATAAGATAGCCCATTGTGAACATAATTTAGTACATGGTCATATCCTAGGTCGTGCAAGTCTTGGTTTTTATTTGCACTTAAGAATGAATTCTAACACACATGAGTCCCTATCCATATAACTCATTATCTTCGTTCTTACATGGATACATGCTTTGATACACCTATATTCTATCCTAGGTATACTTCTTTAAAAAAAATCCTCTATCACATCAATATGTCTATTTTATATACCGTGTCTTCATATTTGTATCACAAATAAGAACATACCTAATATATGATATGCGTTAAGTAATGTTCACTCAAACACTTTCAAGAAACGTCCACATTCTTTTAAAAATACCTATGTTGTTCTAAAAACACTTAAAAATTGCATGCTTGTATATGCTAGCCATACACAACATGTTCTAATCATAATCGTTTGAAATTTTTATAGAATTTAAAGTATGTAGGAATTTTTGTTTATAAAATGATTTATGATTGATGTTTAGTAATTGGTATAGTTTAAATGGAATAACTATAATGTAGAGAGATTTGTTAGTCCAATATATTGTTAAAACTAAACATTATTCAATGAGTAAGGACAAATTTTGACCAAAATATTAGTTGATATAATTAAATTTTGAACTCATTAGTAGGTGGTTTGTAGAAGCAAAATATATCAAATTTTAGATAATTTTATGCAAAATTAAAGGGAGGGATATGTTATTAAAGAGAAAAGGCAACAAAATACTTGAAAGAAACCTTTAAAAGGTGGTTTTAATGAGATTCAAAATCAAAGGTGTTGATTTGAAAATTATAAAGTTAATTTTAACACCAAGAAATGAGTTTAAGTTACCTTTCATATAGGTAAATATATATTGTACATCAATTAGACTTAGGGATGATAATATTAACTTGAACTGACCTGACCCAAAGTCAACAGACTTGACCTGATTTAATTAAGTTTTGGGTAATGCTTAAACTTTCTTTTTTTCAAATTTTAGATTTCGGGCTCGAGCTTTAAGGATTAGCTTAACCTGAAGCATGATAGTCATTATTTCTTTATTATTCCCTCTTTAGGTTTTCACTACCTCTGGTTAATCTTGTTATCATTAGTCATTTGCCATCTTGCCTATTTGGCTTATTATTGCTCAATATCTTATTCTCATCTTTCTTATGATCACTTTCTTTCTTAGTCTACGAAGAGATGAGATCAATCTTCCATTACAGCAAAAAGTGCATTAGGCAACAACATGTTTGTAATAGTTTAAAATTGTGTTGCTGAAAATTAATATAAGGCACCTTTAATAATATTAAAAGGCAACGATAATATTAATTTGTTGCTACATATCGAAAAAGGCAACACAATTTTAAAAAGGTTGCAATAAAGTCTTTTATATGCAACATCTAAAATTGTTGCTATAGTTCTAGTCATCTATTTACTAAAGGGTATTTACTAATGTTACATATTTATTTATATAGTTACTTACTAATGTATATTTAATATATAAAATTTCTCTATTTACTAATTAATATTTAGAATATGTATAAGAAAATTAAAATACCTAACAATTTTTATTTAGTAAAATTAAAATAAATGATACAATTGCTCTAAAATACACAAAAAGTACTGTAATATATACAAATAAATCTAAATTGTCCATTTATTTATTTTTTGAAAAATTAAAAAATTGATTGACTGATAATAATAAAATGGCAAAACAAAGTGTTTGGAGAGAAATTATCTCCTCCATTAAATAAGAACCAAAAGAAGCACCATGACATTAAAACATACAAGAAATAACAATTACCCAAAGAAAACAAGGAATAACAACGTTCCAAGGGAGTGAAAAAAACATAAATAAGACAATGTTTTAGTTAAAAGGGCTGAAAAGCATCCTTAACAGACGTGTCTTTCTCATTTACCCAACCAGGATTAGGGTTGGGCGTTGAGAGAGGCTTTAAGACGATCCTCCCCTCCACACGGTAATGTTTAATTAGCAATTTCAATTTTTCTTAAGTGACAATTGACTTCTGCTAGGGTTCTAGGTCGCAACGTTGATTTACGTATTGGACATAGACAAGCAACGGTAAGTTTAATTTTGTTCTTAATTTTAGGTTTTTACTTCTCTTTATCTACAGTCCAAACAGTAGGGAGTTTGCATCTTTTGTGGTCTAATGTATTGGGGTTTTCTTCACAGAGTTTAGGATAATTGGGCTTCCATCAATATTGGTTCTTTAGGTCAGAGCTCCCTTCGTATTTATATCTTTCTCTCAATCAGACAAGTTCTGTAAAATTTTCATTATTTATAGTGAACTTTAGGTTTTTGTGATTTTCATATATTGAATCCTCTGTCTTGTAAGCATTGGTAGTGTTTCTTTTGAGCTTCTATTGTTTATTATCTCTTTGTTTTAACATTAATGTTGGATTCAAGTTTCCATTCTATTAGATGATGGTCTATTGGAGTAGTTTAATTATGCTTTCATACTTATTACTAGGATGATAATGATTCATTTGTCCATGTTGTTAGATATTACTGGTTAAGGATGCCTTGATGATATTTTGGGACTCTTTCTCTATTCTATTTCTTTATTTCTAACTTTGCAGCTTAATTTACCCTTATCATTGCTTATTTGTCACATTCTGACTGTTATGATTGATTTGTAATGATCTCTTATGGCATTCTTTGAAAGTTTTTAATCATTTTTTATGGAGTTGATTTTGATCGCTTTCTTAATTTTCGTTGGAGCGTTCTGAGATGAATTTAATGGATAAATGAAAATAACTTCTGTGATTGTTAGTTTTATCAGTTGTCCGTTTCTTTATCTGAATTAGTTTTTAACATTTTGGGGATGTGATACCGATATGTTGACAAAAGATTGACGGACTCGATAAAATTATTGTCACTTCCATATTTTCATTCCAACGTTGGTTTCTTAAAACGACTTTAGATATTTGAACGAACGAGTTTAGAAACTCAGCATCGTATTATTGTAGGATACTTATGAATATAGTTATTACCTTTGGAATTGACTACGAAATTGTAAAGCATGAGTTTGCTTAAAATAATGAAAAATATCAGTAAATGTTAATGTGATCATTTAGATCAAACAAAGTTATACTTGAGCCTTCAATTAATACTTATTGTTAAGACCAGTATGATCTGTACTTGATTTTTAGTGTCTATTGTTACTTATAGTTTAGTGAAGTGCTCATCTTTGCTATTGTAAGCTCTTCATGTTATACCATTGCACTCACATTAACGTATTTGTATGATAGCGAAACTAATTTTATATTTTTTTTAGAGTTCTCACAAAATTTTCAATCATTCTACCTTTATGTGGATATCTTAGACCATAAATGTTTTCACTATGAATGATTGGTTTTAATTTTAATTGTTTGTATTGTTCTTTTCCTCCATTGTTCCACTTATTTTCTTTTAATTACGTGCTACATGGACTTTAAGTAGTTTAGATAGTCGATTTGAGCCAGGAGCATAATGTAACCTACAATCCTATTATTAATGAAAATGCGATAATAACATTGAACAAATTGCAGTAAAAAGTAGCATCGTAGACATACATGAAGTTACCAAAACAATGGACTAATTTGATGTAATTCTTTTTTCTAGGTGTTAAAGTCAAGGCAGGGTAGCCTATTAAGGTGAAACCAGATTTCTTGAGCTAGTTGTGAGTTCATACCATTTCCTGAACTAGTTGTGAATTGATCCCTATTGGTTTCCCATTTTCCTCGATTACTTCAATACTTTTTCTTCATTGCTTTGATTCCACCCTATTTCATTTCTTTAGTACCAATTGTTTCCTTTATTCTTATTGTTAATTGATCTTTTTCTTCCTTTATTTTATACACTAGGATGAGTTGAGATCCGAATTGCAAGTAGCTTATTGATTGATTAGTTATATTCTGCAATTAGTAAGAAACTTGATGAAGTAGATTGGACAAAGAATAACGGCATCTGTGAATCAGTTCGACAGGATGTGAGGTAAACATTTCCCATCTATTTTACAAGAATATTATTGATGACATGCTATTGTTTTATATATTTCAACTGTTTCTTATATTTTAATAGTTTTCGTACAAGTATGAAATTCATACTTTGCCTTCTAATGATGCTTTATTTTTTGTTCCCCCTCATAACTGGGTATCTACTCAGATTTTAGTTATTTGTCAAGAAGATGGAATGCATGCGGTATGAAAGAACAAGTACATTATATTTCCAAAGGACTTTGAGAAAGTTTGGATAGCCAATGTGAAGAAGACTGACCCTAACTTCAAATTTTACAAATGATGAAGAATTGTTGAAGCACATGTAATTTTCCTTACAATTATTGAGGATTGTAGAATTTGATTTTGTATTTTGTAACAATAAAAGCACATGTAATTTTCTTTTGCATTTTGAATATGTTAAATATTGAATTTTACAAGTCCTTATGGACTATATATTATATATAAATGTAGTTTTTTGGTCTTTTATATTTGATAGTACATACGTAATTAAAACATATATTAATATTTATATATTGCTTTATATATATATATGGATGTTGCTTACATAATAACAAGAGTTTGCTTTTACGTTAAATATTATTGGTAATGAAAGAATAAATTGTTGCTTTAAAAAATTCACTTTGTTGCTTTATTTATTTAACATTGTTGCCTAAAAAGACTTAAAAGTGTTGCAATATCTGTTTAAAATTGTTGCTAGAGTTTGAAATTAATATGTTGCCTTAGTCAAAACTTAAAGCAATATTTTTTGTTTCGTTACTTAATTAAAAAATTATGTTGCCTTATACTTATTACAGCGACACTTCTTGTAATGATACGAATTCTATTGCCTCAATAAAAAGGCAACGATAATTGTACTTATAGCTATGCTTTTGTCTATTGCCTAAAATACTTTTTGTCGTAGTGTTATTGGTGTAGAGGTAGAGATCATCTTGAATTTGCAAAAGATCTACCTTAAAACTCTTGGTTTACTTTTAAGGCTTTCTTTTTATTCAAATAGAAGAAGTAATTTTCTTTTATTCTATACAAACATAAAGGAGCATTGTTAAGCATTATTCTCTATTCTCACTCTAAGAACAACTTCTTCAAAGAAGAAATTATAAAGAAAATGAACAAGCTCTTTCTACCTTTTATTATGTTTATTTTTACTGTGTTTCTCCTTCTCTAGATAGGAACATATATTCATCTAATATGAATATTATATCAATATTCATTGGTTTTAGTGGTGTTATAATAGATTGTTATTGTTGTTGACGTATCTTGTTGGTATTTTTTAAGTTGAAAACAAGAAAAGAAGAAAAAACCTGAAGAAAAGAAGAAAAAAGAAAGGTGGCATAGCATTGGTGGAGGGTAATAGTGTTGTATTGTTATGAACGGTGACAAGCTAATCAAGTTCAAAATCGGGCCAATAAGTGGTGGCACGATCGGATTTCAAGTCAAGTTCAAACCATCTGTAAGGGGTTTAAAGTCAGGTATGGATAGTAACAAATTTAGTCTGACCATTATCAATTTTAATTAGACTTTTTAGGATGTATAATCAATTTATTTTATATTCTTAACTGTTATTGTACATAGTTTATAACTATTTTTATGATCTAGATCATTGAAATTGTGATATTATTTGTGTATGGTAGATTTTTAAGATTTTATTGAATTGATGATTTTGAGTAATTTAACCACGTTTTTAAATGTGTACTTCTTGTGATTGTTAACATATAAGATTGTTATACACGTGAGGCGTGTTTTATAGTGTAAATGAGACATCATCAATAACTTAGATGTTATGTATAGGCGCATCTTATTGTAAAGGATGTCTGTGTAAATGGTGTAGTATATGATTCATTTTATACATAGTAGACGAAATTTGGGACCACTAAAGGGCGTATGTGTAATGTGAAAGTGGAATGATTACCAATCGGAATTGATATCTAATGCTAAATTAGGACATAAATCAACATATTATCCTGATAAATATTTAAAACTAAATTAAGGTTGAAACTAATTTGTTGTATAGGATATTTGGAACGAGATGAATGTATATACTATATACCATTCTATTGTTTGGAACATATTTTAAATTCGAATGTGTACAAATTCAATACTCATCAATATAATGTTGTGTTTTTTAGAACTCTAGTTTACAAAATTAGGAAGACATTATTCAAATTGAAAACACAGGCCCAAAAAATATTCTTGATTAAGAGCCTATAGAAGATGGGCTGCCTAGTAATTCAGACTTGCCTACTACTTGGGCTTGGTTGTTCTCCAATCTCTACCACCTGTTTAATTAGTTTAAGATTGAGGTTTATCCAAATTAGCCCTATACCCACTTAATTCATCGTCAAAATAAGAGGAAAGCTTCTCCTGACTACATATGCTCTTCCAAATTATGTCCAAAAAGGTAAAAGCCAATGGAACATCCATTATATCAATGCTAATTCAATGCCTCCTCTCCTTTGGGCACTATATTTGTCAATACAATGTTTATTCTTCGGCCTTTCGGGTCTTGAAGTATTTGTAACCGAGTACGAGAAGGATTAAATAGGCTAAGCTTAATGAGCTTTGAGCCTGGGTTGTCGAGAGGTAGAACCAAAGTTGAGGCCTGATGAAAAAAGAAAGCACAACTCTTAGGGATCAGATCTCCTGTACCAGTTATGGTATTCCTATCATGTTCCATTAAATCTCATTCACAAACATTTCCACTTTTAAAGTTTTTTATTTGGATTGTTATTGTTAATGGCTAATGTTACTAGATTCAAGTTCTTCAATCCATACTTATAGTTTTCTTCGTTGTTGATAAGGTCATTGTAAAATATTTCAACACGGTCTAAATATACACTAAAGAAACTAAGTTAAATTAAGAATTATATGTAAACATTTCATTATAGTATTCCACCACCTTTGTCAGATGACCCAGCCTCTTTTACCATTTTTCTCAAAGTAACTCCTCCTAAAACCCATCTCCATCTCTTTTAACATAGATCTTCTCCTACACCTACGTTTGTTACCCATCCATCTTCCTCTCACTCGTTTTCATCTCAACATTCTTCACTTTCTCCCAGACTACCTAACATTTACCTACCTTGTCTTTATTGCTTAAATCTATTAAAATGACTTTCTCAAGCTAACAAGTATTTCACTTTTTACAATATTCCTATGAAATATTGTTTGGACATGATTTCTTTCTACATGCAAAGGGATGCACTTAGTTTAAGCGAGGTTTAATAACCACCAATTGTCCTCTTGGGATGCATTTGTTAGAGCATTAAAATTAAGATTCGAACCTTCTTCCTTTGAAAATCGTTAGGTTGATTTATTTAAATTGGAAAAATCAGAGTCTATCAGGGAGGATAAACTAGCTTTTGAAAAATTGCGTAACTGAATGATGTGTTGGCATGAGTCATTAGAATTAATTTGTATATAAACTACAGCTGTATAGATTTCGATTTTTCAAGGATATGCATGAGTATAGCCTTAAATCTTGTATAGACATATATAGCTTCCTAAAATCTCTCCCTTGTATCTATATAAATGCTGGATACAAATTATGACTAATATGTGTGATTGTGATCTCTGACATGGTATCAGAGCGGTTTCATGTTCCTTATGAATTGACGTGAAAAGGAACTTAGGCTGCTGAAAAAAGCCATTGAAGATCATATCGAATTAACATTAACCCCCCACTCCT
>JAOTAY010000162.1:2722-13870 GCA_025629805.1 Erythroxylum baracoense | reverse complement strand
GAATTAACGTGAAAAGGAATTTAGGATGCTGAAAAAAGCCATTGAAGATCATATCGAATTAACATTAACCCCCCACTCCTCAACCGAATCCCTACTTCATAATCTGACAACCAAAATAACCGAAGTCATGTCACAAACCTAGATCTCAGCTATCTCTAACTCCACAATAGTACCAATAAACATCAAGTTAAATGGATCTAACTATGCCTTAGGGTCCCAAGTTGTTGAGACATATATCTCAAGCAAAGACAAACTGGGATATATCAATGGAGACCTTCTACAACCACCAGAGATAGACCCATCTTTCTGTAAATGGAGAATAGAGAATGCCGGCATGAAAGGGTGGTTGATTAACTCAAGGGAGCCATCCTTGGTTGGGAATTTTATTCGATTTTTCACGGAAAAATAGGTTTGGGATTCTATCACTACTACTTATTTTGATGGATCTGACTCATCACAGGTTTATGATCTTCGATGATAGGTATCTTGTATGCGACAGAATGGTGGATTTATAGAGAAATACTATAATGATCTATAAGGATTATGGCATGAAATCAACTTCCGTCATCCCAACCCAATGAAATGTGCTACAGATATACAGAAATGTAATTCTCTTCTCTAAGAGGAAAGAGTTAAAATTTTTCTAGTGGATTAGATGATAGGCTTGATAATATCAGAAGTGATTTTCTTCAGCTAAAGCCATTCCTAACCATTGAGTAAGGCTATGCATATGTCCGAAGAAAAGATACACGACAAACTGTGATGATGTCTGGAGTAGAGAATGGTTCTAATGGTGCTGTCATGGCGACTAAAAGAGTTAAATCTGGTTAGCCACACTTGATGAGGAACAAAGCTTCAACTAGATCGAAGGGCCAACCTGATAGAGGAAAGTGTGCCTATTATGGTAACACGAAACACACCTTAGATACATGTTTCAATTTACATGGGTACTCAGATTGGTGGCATGAATTACAAGTAAAAAGGAAACAAGATACTACAATTACTTCTGGAAACAAAGGTCACATTGCTGTTGCTACTGCTGAACGTCAATTATCCCTTATTCCTATCACCGACTCTTCTACTGCAGATGTTGAGGGAGGCAAATATAGTCATGCTCTTTACACCTATGATACTTTTAATCATGATAGTTGGATTATCGACTCTGGAGCTACAAATCACATGACCTTTGATTCTAATGATATCTCCAAAGTGACACCACCACGGCGAACTTATATTACTAACGCCAATGGAGATGAACATCCAGTTGTAAGGGAAGAAATTGTTCAACATCACCATCTCTGTCCTTATCTCGTATGCTCTTGGTTCCATTGCTATCAAATAAATCGATGTCAATGAGTCAAATTACTGAAGAACTGAATTATGTGATACTAATGTATTCGAGCTTTTGTCTTATACAGGATATTCTTAGCAAGGAGATAATTGGGTGTGGTACTAAGAGATGGGGGCTATATTATTTAGACGATTTTAGTCCAGGTCGAGCCAATAATGTCAGTAGTAGAGAAAGACGAATATAGCTTTGGCATTGACGCTTGAGGCATCCGTCATTTGGTTATTTACGACAGTTGTTTCCAAACTTGTTTTCCCATTTACAGAATCGGGATTTGAGATGCGAAACATGTATTTTGGCAAAGAATCATAGAGTCTGTTATCCACTAAGCTTGAATAAACATAATGCTCCTTTCTCTTTGGTACATTATGATGTTTGGGGACCTTCCCTAATAATTACTTCCTTCTGTTATCGATGGTTTGTAATCTTTGTTGATGATTGTACACGTATGATATGGCTCTACTTGATGAAGGAAAAAATGAAGTATTTTCCATTTTTCAAGCCTTTCATGCTATGGTACAAACTCAATTCACAACCAACACACAGGTTCTTTGGTCAATAATGAAGGGGAATTTATCAATAACAAATTATAGGCTTATTTTCAACAACGTGGACTTCTTCATGAAACATCATGCTCACAAACCCTACAACAAAATGGGATTACAGAGAGGAAAATTTGTTATATATAAGAAAACGCATGAGCATTAGTTCTTGGCACAAATGTACCCAATCGCCACTGGGATGATACTGTCACAACAGGTGTTTATTTACTAAACCAAATGCCTTCCAAAGTCTTAAATTTTAAGACTCCTTTACAGGTTTTGTCCACTCATGTGCCTTTACCTTTGATTCTTATACTTCCTTCACATGTTTTCGGCTGTGTCGTTTTTGTCCATCTTTATAAAAATCAACGGACTAAACTGGATCCTTGTGCTATTCGGTGCATGTTTTTGGGCAATGGATTATATAAGAAAGGGTAAAGGTGGTTTGATCCTCTCTCAAACCATACCTATATCTCCATGGACCTGGCATTCTTAGAGTCAAAGTCGTTCTTTCAAAACAAGTATCTAACTCAGCTCTTTAGGGGGAGTCTACAGTTGAAGAGCCAAGTTGGTTTCCAAAAGGAGGAACAATGATAGAAGTTGAAGTTGAAATCAATAGTGGGAATATAGCACTTGAGGCACTAGAAACTGGGAAATGATGTTCCTGATGAACAACCTACGGATGGAAAGCATGCTATACCAATTGTACTCCTCCAATCTGATAATAAAGTAGATGCCACCCCCTCTCTCATCTCAATAACCATAAAATCTCCTCAAACTGAGATTATTCCTGAGGTAAGTTCTCCTATTACTCACCCTCATGCTAAGAACTTGGATACTTCTAGTTATGTTTTGCCTTTTAGGCACAATCGTGGAAAACCACCAAAGTGATACTCTCTTGATGAATAAGAAAGGAGGACCTGATATCTAATTGCTAATTATGTGTTCTCTTCAAAACTATCCAAGCTAATTGAGACATTCATACAAACATTGTCCTCTCATCAAATTCCAAGTAGTGTTGAAGAAACTCTGATTGACCCAAATTAGGTTTAAGCCATTGAGGAAGAGTTGAAAGCCTTATAAAAAAACAAGACTTGGAAGCTCGTTCCACTACTAGAGGGAAAAAAACAGGTGGGATGTAAGTGGGTGTTTTCTATAAAATACAAGGCTGACAGATTGATTGACAGGTACAAAGCTAGGCTTGTGGCTAAGGGATTCACAAAAACTTATAGTGTAGATTATTTTGAGACATTCTCCCCAGTTGTAAAATTAACATAGTTTTAATCTCTTGCAGTAAATTTGGATTGGCCATTACACCAACTAGGTGTAAAGAATGTCTTTCTTTATGGTGATCTTGAAGAAGAAGTCTATATGGATGTTCCTCCAGGGTATACTGTCTCTTCAGAAACTGAAACCAAATTTGTATGCAAATTGGAAAGGGCACTGTATGGACTAAAGCAGTCCCTTCGGACATGGTTTGGTTGATTCAGCCTAGCTATGAAAAAATATGGCTATTGTTAAAGTAATTTGGACCACACACTATTCTTAAAACATCAACAGGGAAAGATGACAGCTTTGCTCGTTTACGTCGATGACACGATTATCACGGGAGATGACACTGAGGAAATTTCCAAACTGCAAAAATAGTTGTCTGGTGAAATCGAAATGAAGGACTTGGGTGGACTTAAATATTTTCTAGGGATAGAGGTGGCAAGCTCGAAAAAGGGGATATTCCTCTCCCAAAGAAAATATGTGTTAGATTTATTACCACAAGTGGGATTGTTAGAGTGAAAGCCAAAAAATACTCCAATGGTTCAAAATCATAGATTTGGATTATATTCAGATCAAGCACCAACTGACAGGGGAAGATGCCAGAGGCTAGTGAGTAAGCTGATTTACTTATCACACACTCGCCTTGACATTGCGTACGTTGTGAGCATAGTAAGTCAGTTTATGCATTGTCCGAAAGAAAACTATATGGAAGCAATATTTCAAAATCTTCGATATCTAAAAGGATCACCAGGAAAAGGTGATATTCATTAAGAATGGTCACCTAATATTGAAGGTTATACGGATGTAGATTGGACTGGGAATGTCATGGATCGAAAATTAACTTCAGGATATTTTACTTTCGTGGGAGGGAATTTGGTGACATAGAGGAGTAAGTAGCAAAAGGAGGTGGCATTGTCAAGTGCAGAAACTGAATTCAAAGGTATGGCTAAAAGATTGTGTGAGCTTCTACGGCTTCGAAAGTTGTTAACATAGATTGGTTTTTGTCCAGATTCTGAAATAAGCTTATCCTGCAATAACAAGGCTGCCATTGATATATCCCATAACCCTGTTAAACATGATTGTACAAAGCATGTTGAAGTAGATAGACATTTCATAAAACATAACCTTAAGGAAAAGGTCATACAATTTCCCTTTGTTTGATCAGAAAACCAGCTAGCAGATGTACTCACTAAGGCAGTGTCTAGTAAAAGATTTCATGACTAACTTGGCAAGTTACGGGTTATAGATATCTTTGCACCAACTTAAGGGGGAGTGTTGGCATAAGTCATTAGAATTAATTTGTATAGAAACTACAGCTATATAGATTTCGATTTTTCAGGGATATGCATGAGTATAGCCTTAAATCTTGTATAGATATATATAGCTTCCTAAAATCTCTCCCTTGTATCTGTATATATGCGGGATACAAATTATAAATAATATGTGTGACTGTGATCTCTGACATGATGGGTTTATCATTAGATGCAATCCTTATTTTAAAATGTAATTGGAAAAGGTTATTTTGAGGCTTCATGTTATTTTTCAAACTATTGGAGTTGCTAAGTTGATTAAAGATAAAATATAGGCTTCTTCTAAGCCTAGTTCCTTTTATTTGTTACACCTTCTAGCTCCATAAAATGTACCACTAAGCCTACTAACCACTAAACCTTCTCATACTTCTCTAATCCGGCTTCTCACCCCTGCTGAAATTCAACAACGTCACTTTAAAGGCCTGTATTTCAACTTTGATGAGAATTTTACCATAGCTATAGATGTCAAACTAAATAATTTCTTTTATTACTCACTAATGATCCTATTTCTACCACTACTCCCTAGTGCTACGTTTTTGGCTTTACTGACTATTAAGCCTCTTCAACCACCACTTCTTGCACCCTTTTTGACACAACCCTCTTATTCTTTAGATGTGGATTATTTTCATTGATCTGATGAGGTTATTTTAAGTTCATCTTTCCCAAGAACCTTACGCCTAAAAGGATTTATTAATGGGTAGCCTATATCGGTCCTCATTGACTTAGTCAACACACATTATATTATATAACTCCAAATTGCCAATACCTACTCTTACCTATTCTAGCCATTAAACTCTTTTCTGTTATAGTAGGCATTGAGAATTTTTACATTATGTCAACTATTTCTATAATATTTCCATAACCCTTCAACGTTAAACCTTCAATATACCATTTTACATTTTACGCATTCAAGGTGTTGATTTGGTTTTGGAAATATAATGGCTTAGAACTATTGAGCTTGTTTTTGTAGATTTCTCCATACTAGCTATGACTTTTTATCACAAGGGATATGTGGTTCAACTCATTAGAGAATCGACCATTACCCTTGTTACTCGTACCTAACTTTCTAGACTACTAGATAATGATGTTATTTCATCCTTCTTTAGTCTTGCTTGGGAGCATACTCCCCTACTTCTTCACCAACCTCAGAATCTAACCTTAACTCAGAATTCATTGAAATCATTTCTAAGTTTCACCTTGATGTCTAAACCCTCCTAAGTAAGTATTGTTTTATTTTTTATTCCACTCATATATTACCTCCTTACTGTGATACTAACAAATATATACCCCTATTAGCTAACTCAATTCCTGTGAACTTTAAATCCTATAAATATCCAATACCTCTATTTCAAAAACGAAGTAATAACACAACTCATTTATGATATGCTCAAGGATGAAGATTCTTATAAAACAACTTCTAAAATTCTTGATGGCTATTTTGAATTTTTAGTTATATCTTTTGGTTAATTAATGTTCCTTTTACTTTTTAGTCAATGATGAACAATTTACCATTTTAAGGTATTTAGTGCGTGTACTTTTTAATGGTATTCTAATTTAGAGTTTATATTAGTACAAATATCTACAACATCTTGAATAGGTTTTAAACTTGGAAACATACTCATCAGTGTTATTTCACATTAACTAAAAGTATTTTTACAGTTAAATATACTTCCAATTTTCCTATTTTCTTTCATAATCTTAGTTTTCTCTTAAGTACACCCTTCAAATTAAGGGCTTTCTCTAATGCTGATTCTCCTTTAGTTATGAGCCAATAGCGCAATGGTGATATCCTCTACACCTAACTGTTTTCTTACTCAATATGAGTGTCATCACATAATGTTTATGAGAAAAAGGTAAAGAATAAAGCTTAATTATCTCTATATCCTCATCCATAATAGTCTCTCAATACTTAGCAAGTCATTAGCTATTTATTTGAATGCACTAATTTATTGTTCAAAATTTGTCCCTCATGCACCTTTAGTTTGTATAGTTTCAACTTCAGACACAACCTATTTGTGAGAGATTTTGATGTGTATCAAATCACTAGTTTTTTCATATCTGCACAGGGGATGTAATCTCCATTATATGGTATACAACCTCATTTATAAGACATAACTGAATGGTTCCCGCTACTCATGCCTAATTGAGCTCATTCGTGTCTTCTAGCTTATTCTTCACAATGCCTTCAATAAAGCTTATGTTGCTAACAAATCCTTCACTCTCCATTTATATATTCCAAAATTGTTAATTCCATTGAACTTTTATGTTTCAAACTTTACAGCCGAAGTCATTGTTGCCTCAATGATGCTCTGATACCTAACATACGATTATTATACTATGTTTTTATGCCTACATTGAGTGTGTTTTGCTTGTTATTTGATAGGTTTACATTATTTTTGGTACTTTTTTGTTTCGAATGTGTTATTTAGGTCTCAATTGCCTTTATAGATCAAAAGTAGATGAATTCAAGAGAAATTATGACATAAATCGAAAGAATTAGAGTTGTTTTGGAGACACATACTAGTATGAATATGTACAAGCCAGTGTTAGTAACATACATAACCATGTATATGGACTGTGTAAGAGATTGTAAATGTGTAAAGCTTCAAAGAAACTATTTTTTCCCATGTGGAGATACACACCCGTGTAAGTAACATACACAATCGTGTCCTTTACCCATATAAGCTATTGTGAATGTGTAAAATTGTGATTCGTGTGAGTGACTTGTATCTAAAAACACTTCAGAATCATAACTTTACACATTATAATCTAGACACCCTAGTTTTGTAATATAAAAGGCAATTATAAAGAGGAGTCATGACTAGAGTCAAAAGCTATAACCAAAGTTAGAGTAGAAGACAAAATTACTATACTAGCAAAACTCTGACGGATGCTTAGGAAAATTATACTACGATAGAGAAATAATTGCTATTAGTGATTTTTGCATTCGATAAATTTAAACCTTATCTAATCTTATCTAAAGTTGCTGTTTATACCAACACTCAACATTAAGGTACTTGTTAAATAAGTCAGATGTTAAGCCTAGATTAATTAGAAGGATTTTGTTGCTGTAAAAATTTGATTTAAAGATTAAAGATAAGAAAGGAGCCAAAAACTTGGTGTTAGACTAGCTATCTCACCTTGAAAACCTAAATTTGAAGGAGCTAAACAAAGAAGACATTGATGATTCATTCCCAAAAGAGCGCCTTTATAATTTAGAAGGGGTAAGTGAATTTCAAACCCCTTGGTTTGCAAATATTGTGAATAATGGCTAAATTCTTATTGAAAGGTCTTTTATATTAGCAAAAGAAGAAATTTTTTACTGATTTAAAGGAATATTTTGAAAAGATCAGTATTTATTTCGTATTTATGTAGATCAAATAGTGAGAAGATATATATCTCTCTTTGAGGGGTAAAAGATCATAGGACATTATGATGTTGGGTTTACCAAAGGGCACCATAGTGTGAATAAGATGGCTCAAATGATCCTTAAGTTAGGTTTTTATTGGCCTATAATTTATCGAAATGCCCAAAGGCATATAAATTTATGTAATTGATGCCAACGATCAAGCAATATCTCTAACCGGGATAAGATGCCTCACGATTTCATTCTTGTTTATGAAGTATTTTTTATTTGGGGCATTGATTTCATAGGTCCATTTATAGCTTCGTTTGGAAATAAATAAATCATAAGAGCTATTGACTATATTTCTAAATGGACAGAAGCTCAATATTTACCCATAAATGATGCTAGGGTTATTGTAAGATTATTGGAAAAGCTATTTCCTCATGATACCTAGAGCAATTATAAGTGATAGGGAACACATTTTTGTAATGCCTAATTGTAAAAGGCACTTAAAAGGTATAGATTCACTCATAGCATTGTCATCCTAAATCGCACCAAAACTAGTGGCCAAGTTTAGGTAGCTAGGGATTTTAAATGAATTTTAGGAAAGATTGTAGAGCACTAGAGGAGAGATTGGTTGATTAAGTTAGAAGATGCTTTGTGGGCCTATAGAACGACATACACAATGCCAGTTAGCACTACACTTTATAAGCATATCTATAGAAAACCATGGCACTTACCTGTCGAATTAGAACATAAGGCATATTGGGTCATCAAGCTTATGAATTTTGATCTTCAACTTATAGGTGAGAAGAGGAAGTTGGAAGTTAATAAATTGGAAGAATGACAATTTGATGGCCTACAAGAACTCCAAAATGTACAAAAAGACCAAAAACATATCAAGATGGGAAGATCAAGCAATCTAAGCAATTTAAAGAGGGAGATCAAGTTCTCTTATACAATTTCTGCCTAAGACTATTCCTGGGTAAGCTTAAATCATGATGGTCTGGACCCTTCATTGTAGAGAAAGTATTTCCTTATGATGTAATTAAGGTAAGTCATCTGCATAAAGGTCAATTTAAAGTAAATGGCCATCGGTTAAAATTATATCTTAGAGGTGAATTTGATGGTAGTATAGAGGATATTAATTTAACCAAGTCACCTTAGATCAAGATAGGTACGTCTAGCTAAAGACATTACACAAGCGCTACTTAGGAAGTGACCTAAGAATTATAATAGTTTTGTTTGATTTGATTATCGTATTTTGTTTATTTTTTAGCTTTAGTTTAGGATTTTATTATTCTCAAGGTGTTTTATGTTAGGTTATAGAATATATTCATTTGATTCTATCTAATTTTTGTATTTTTGGTAAGTTTTGTTAACTTTTGTGACTCTGAATGAAAATTACATGATCGTATAGACACAAATTTTATTTTAGTATGTTTTACATGGTTATAGTGACCTACACAGTCACTTGACCCTTACCGTGTACGGTCCTAAAGGTTTTTAAAAAATTTCACACATTTACAGTGAGTTACAAGGGCATGAGACACACTCATGTACCTCAAGTTATCTAGAATGTGTCACCATATATGATCGTGTATGTGACCATGTAAGTCACTTTGCATATGTGAATTTTGATACAGGCATGTATTGTGTATCTGATCATGTAAGTCACTATGCATATGTGAATTTTGATATAGGCATGTGTTGTGACAATTCCAGATTGTGTATGTGACCATGTAAGTTTGTGAAAAGTCACACACCTATGTTTAGAGTTACACATTCACAATGACTTACATGATTAGTTACACGGCCATATAACTGATCGTGTAAGTCTGAGAGATATATTTAAAAACCCTATTTTCCTTCTTTTTTACCATTTTAAGCAACCATGTAAGTCTATTACGCAAGTTTAAAAGCCTTATTTTCATTCTTCGTTCCTGTTTTAATTGACTATGTAAATCCGTGACAAACGTTTAAAAACCCTATTTTCCTTCTTTCCCATTTTTCTCTCCCTCTTCTACCGTTCACTTATTATGCCTCTCCATTCTTCAGCCTTGTCTGACATTTTTTGGGTGATTTTGCCACACCTAAGTAACTTTTTCTTGTCTTTTACGTGAATTAAACTTAAAATTTTGGGGTATTTTTACTAATTTTAGGGTTTTTCATCCCCAAAACACTAGGGAGCCATTTGGTTCCACGTTTGTTTTTCTGTTGTGGTTTTTAGTTTTTGGTTTTTTAATAAAAAACAAAATCATGTTTGGTTGATATTTGTAACATAAAAATTGAAAACAAAGACATGTTTGATTGAGATGTAGAAATAAAAGAAATGTAGATAACGATAAATAGGAAAACTAGTAATGTAGAAATGACAAAATAAAAAAACTACTAACGCATAAGCCAAAAACACGAAATGTAGAAATGTAAAGGCCAAAATAAACCAAAAACACAGAATAACAAACAATTGGAAATGCAAAAATTCAAATAAACAATAAACAGGAAAACCAATAACGTAGAAACACAAAAATAAAAACCAAGAAAACTAGAAACACAAAAAAATCAGGTGTCGATGGAAAATAAGAAATCAAGAAAACCAGAAAAATAACACAATATAATTAGAAAAATATCAAATCAGTTTTGGAAACTCACCTGGTTAAAAGCCCAATCTTTCGTTTTCTGCACAAATAGAAAAGGGATGTAAGAGATGAGTTAGGGACGTAAGAGAGAAGAAAATAACAAAGAAGCAGGAGAGTGAGAAGAGATGAGTTTGGGGCATAAGAGAAGAGAGAAGAGATAGAGTTTCCATAATTAAGGAAGTTTATAAAAGTAGGAACTAAAACATGTGAAAACCTGTTGCAAAATATTAGAAAAACATCTTTTTACATTTCTGTAAAGTTGTTGTAGTTTTTTATCTTTATAAACAAGAAATGATAAAAGTATTCAACCAAACATGCTTTAAGAACTTTTTTTTTTATGAAAACCATAATAAAAAACAGAAAAGAAAAACAGAAACAAACAGGCTTTAGGCTTATGCTATTGTTGCATCTTAGGGTGATTTCACCAAGATTTATGCTTTATTTTAAATTACAAGTTGAATATCATCCTTTTCCATTTGATTTGTTGGATTAATTTGATTAATTACAAAAGAATTGGATGAAATTTGATTTGGGGTATGCAAATTTTGCTCACTGCATAATGAATTGTGATCCTTTTTGTTAGATTAGGTTTAATTTGTTATTTTTCTAGTAAGTAGATGTTATTTCCTAGTTTAATTTCATTTCAATTTAGTATTTTGCATGAATTAGGTTTTAATTTTTATTTATTATG
>JAOTAY010000161.1:104009-114181 GCA_025629805.1 Erythroxylum baracoense | reverse complement strand
GAACAGCGTACAAGACCCCAATTGGGACTACTCCATTTCGACTTGTGTATGGGAAGTCATGCCACCTTCCAGTCAAGCTAGAACACAAAGCATACTGGGCTATTCAGAAGCTTAATTTTGACTTCAACGCAGCTGGAGAAAGGCGTTTGGTTCAGTTGAATGAGTTAGAGGAGCTTCGCTTAGATGCTTATGAGAATGCCCGAATTTATAAGGAAAGAACGTAGAGATGGCATGAGAAACATATTATCAAAAGAGAGTTTAAGGAAGGCGATTTGGTCTTGCTATTTAATTCACGACTCAAACTATTTCCTGGAACGTTGAAGTCGAGGTGGTCGGGACTGTTCAAGATTGTTAAGGTTTATACTTATGGTGTGATAGAAGTGGAGGATCCCAAAACTGGAGTATTTAAGGTTAATTGGCAGAGGTTAAAGCCTTATGTGGCTGGATTTTCAATAGAAAAAGGGGTCACTCAATCCCTCTCTGACCCTGACCCTTGAGGAAACATTTGGCCAAGTCAAGCTAAGGACTTTAAATTAATGCTTCTTAGGAGGCAACCCAAGTTTCGTACTTTTTTGTTTATTTTTTATTTTTTATTTTTTATTTTTTATCTGAAATTAACGTTCCTCTTTGTTTTAATTGTAGGAAACTGGACCATACAAGTGAATTTTGATAGGAGGAATTACACTTCTGAAGGAAATGATTCAAGCTCATTACAGGGAAGTTCTTTGTGCCTATTTACTCATGACTTAGCATATTATTGAATTTTGGGGTGTGTTTGTGTTTGAATTTGACCTGCAGTATTTCCAAATTCTGGGCATTCTACATGACCATGCATCACCCTGCATAGCGACAGACTGTTGACTTTCTTTTTGTCTTTAACTGTGCATTTTTTTACTTACCTACTTCAAATTGTACCTGCACACCTTGACATTGAGAACAATGTCCTATTCGAGTTTGGGGGGTGAGCACAATTTTGCAAAACAAAAAAAAATTTCTTACCTTTGTTTTGACAAACCTTTATACAGTCATTTTTGTTGCATAAAATCAATTTTTTACAAATGAGAGCTTTCAAAAGGAAAACCTCATTAAGAAATTTCGATTTTTAAAGGTTTTGATTTTGGCTTCACTTTTGGGAAATTGAGAGTTGCTTAGGACCTAATTGGGTTTACCTTTAGAAGGTTTGTGGATAGATTGTTCCGGACTAGTGCTCGGTTTCCAATTGTTTAATCTTAATCGTATTCTTTGATTTGAGTCTTCCCTTCCATCCTATTTGAGTTTTGATTATCCATGAAGTTTTTAGGTAAGTTGGAACCTAGTGAGGTCTCGCCAATCCTAGAACAAGTTCTCTAGGCCTATCAAGGCAAAATGTGAGCACAAATTTGATAAGGAAGTGATCAAGGCAAATTTCTTTGAATTATGAACCACAATCTAACTTTGGCTTAAAATAACCCTATATTCCTCTTGGAGCCAAGTTGAGCCTAAGTAAAATCCCTATTTCTTTAGCACCCTCATTTAACCAAGCAATAAGCCAAGCATTCCCAACCTTTCATATGGAAATGATTATTTAGGAGTAGGATATGTGGGGGGTTAGAAAAAAAAAGAGAGCAAAAAATAAAAAAATAGAAAAAAATTAGAAAGATAAAAAAAAGAAGCAAAAAAAAGGGGAACAAGCAAGTGAGGATTGTACAGGTATTCTATATTTTCAGTTTCTTCAAGAAATAAGGGTATAAAGTTATAGCCACTAATGTACAAGAAACTGAGTTTGGGGGCGAGTCAATTATTTGGAATTTAGGAATTCATTGATATTGAGTCAAGTCCTGTGATTGTTACTATTTTCAATAACATGTTGTCATGTTTGAGTTTTGTCATCCCATATCAATATCACCACGCATATTCCTTCTTGTGACTTGTATTTCAGTAAATGATGTTGTTGGTTCCTTAACAAGCTTGACATATGAGGTGGTGTTGGTAGGATAGTCCCAATACTCTTACAGTCCTCAAGGAAATCACGTTTATAAGCTGATGTCATAAGTAGCCTAAAAATCTTTCCTCCTTGCTTCCACAGTTTTACTTGAAAAAAAAAGAAAAAGAAAAAAAGAGAGAGAGATCCCTTACACTTTCCTATTTCTTGAATAATTGTTTCCATTTCATTTGAGTTGTTACTATCTTTTTCCTTGGTCTAAGTTGAGTTTACCCCCAACAACCCCATTACAACCCTAATAAGACCTTTTAATCCTTTGAGAAGGAGTGCTAAAAATTAGTGGAGATAGGATGGAGAATTTTTGCCTATGGGATTGGTTATTTTGATAATACCTTTAGAATCTCTTGGGTTGTAAATTGCCTTTGAGTTTATTTGGTTTTTCTCTACTCTTATGAGTCGGTTGGTTTTTAATTAGACTTGAATTAAGGAGTGTGTATTTGAGCAAGCTTTGGTATCCTTGCACTATGAACGTGGGTATGGTTTGATAAGTGGCTAAAGGTAAACTTTAATTAGTTTTTGCAATTCTGAAAATTCCAGTTGTTGAGTGCTCATTAATCTGTTTTAAACAGTTTTCTTAATTTTGCTTAGGGACAAGCATGAGTTTGAGTTTGGGGGCATTTGTTGAATGCAATTTTCTCATTGGAATGAGTGGCATTTTCTTTTAGTTTCTGCATACAATTATTAGATTTTACACATATTTTACCTGCTAATTTGTTTAGTTTCTCTTAATATGCATTTATAGTGGTTTTTGTTTAATTTATAAGAAATGAAATACCCTTAACTTTGGTTGAAAGGGACCACAGCAATGGTTAAATGAAGGAAGCAGTGTCCCAAGCAAAATGACACAATAAAGGAGGGCTGAAACTATCCAAGTAGGAGCATTAAATGAGAATTGAGAGAACAAAGCAAAACGGCAATAGAGGAGATAAAACGCAAAGAGCAAGGAGCTAGAAAAATGCTGTCGTTAGCATGGATGCAAGGGGGTGTAGGTTTAATCGTTTTTGGGGCATTGTTTTGAAACAAGGAGACACCACGTGCAAACATAGTGAGGAGAGTCTATTGTCCTTCAAATTTGAATTTTTCTGCACCCATGTGTCAATAAAGTCTACAGAAACAATAGGTTGTTCATCATCTGAAATTTTCATGGCATTGTATATATTGAACTTGATTAATTCACCATCAAATTCTATAGTCAAAGATCCATCATAAACATCAATTTTCGTTCTAGTAGTTTTCAAGAACGGCCTTCCAACTAAAATCAGGGTTGAAGAGGATGTATCATTAGTCCCCATCTGCAAAATATAGAAATCAGCCTGAAAAAGCATATTCCCTACTTAAACCAAAATGTCCTCTAACACACCCTTTGGATAAGCATTTGAGCGATCTACTAATTGAATCACTACATTAGTTTCTTTAAGAGGTTCCACATTTAAAGATTTATAAACATCATATGACATGACATTTATGGACGCACCTAAATCTAACATAGCCTTTTCAATTCATAAATCTCTAATTTGATATGGGATAGTGAACATACCTGGGTCTTGACATTTGGGTGGAAGCTTTTTCTTTTACAAAATAGCTGAAACATTCTCCCCCAATTGCACCTCCTCATCAAATTTTAATTTCCTCTTTGAAATGCAAAGTTCCTTAAGGAATTTTGCATATCGTGGTTTCTGTTTAATCGCATCAAGTATAGGAATATTTACCTAAAATTTTTAGAAAGTCTCCCATATTTCCTTCTCTTGCTCTTCCTTCTTTGATTTGACAAATTAGCTCAGAAAAGGGGACAAAACCACCATATTCTGCAGAGTTGATTGTGTTTTTTCTAGTTAGGTAGGTGCCTTTTGCGCTACTTCTTCTTCTACCTCTCTTCTGGAAATTTTTAGAAGTGGTTCTTGCAATTCCTTACCATTCCACAATGTAATTGCCTTCGAACTTTGTTTGGGATTGATCCCCAGTTGTGCTGAAAAATTTCCAGAATTTTGTGCTTTCAATGCATTTATGACAGTTGCTATTTGGCTCATTTGATTGTCAATATTTCGGATACTTGCTTCAGTATTCTGCTGAAACGTCAAAGTGTTAGTGGCTAAAGATTGAACTATATCTTCCAAAAAGGGCTTACCTTCAGAATTGAGTGTTGTATTTTGATATTGTCGAGGCATATACGGTTATCTATACTACTGGAAATTTGTGGTTGCTTGCTGCCCTTGAGAATTTCCATAACAAAAATTTGGGTTATCGCACCATCCTGGATTGTAGGTGTTGGAAAATAGGTCATACTTCCTTTGATTCAGTCCAGCAAAACCTCCCACAGCATTCATATGTTCTGCATTTTCATCCTGCAAAATCGAACATGCATCAGTGGAATGTCCTAACATTGAACATATTCCATATACCTTTTCTTCTTCTTTCTTCGTAACCGCAATATGTCACACTAAAGAAGTAAGGTCATCCAATCTTTTCTCCAATGTGGTCACATCCACCTCATTCACAGTTTTTGTTCCATGCCTAGTACGTATTCCAGATTGTTGGGTATTGGAAGCCATGTTCGTGATCAACTCCATTGCGACTGTTGGTGTAGGCGTCACCGCTTGCAACGTCAATCATACTCCTATTTGTGAGAGAAAGACCTTCGTAGAAGTATTGAATCAATAGCTGGTCAGTTATTTAGTGGTGTGGACAATTAGTACAAAGTTTCTTAAATCTTTCCCAATATTTGTAGAGTGTTTCTCCCATATGTTGTCGAATTCCACATATTTCTTTCTGAATGTTAGCTGCTTTTGATGCTGGAAAATATTTCTCAAAGAAAAGCCTCTTCATTTCAACCCATGTTTACACATTTTCTCTGACTGAATAGTACAACCAATCTTGAGCATCATCCTTGTAAGAAAATGGGATGGCTCTTAGCTTAATATGCTCTTCCGTCACGTTCGTCGACTTCATTCTTATGCAAACCATGTTAAATTCCTTCAAGCGTTTGTACGAATCTTCTCCTAGTAAACCCCTGAAAATAGGTAACAAATGAATCAACCAAGATTTTAATTCAAAGTATTGTTATCACCTAAATTTGGAAAGTTAATGCAGTGGGACTGTTAAGCGTCCGTGGGCGTGGCTAGTTCGCGAAGGATTCGGTTTGCTATAATCTGTTCCATTTTTTGCACTTATTGCTGTTGTTTGGTCTGCTTCCATAGCCTTTTGGCTGTCTTCTCGATCTCTGAATCAAATAACAGTTTGGTTGTTTTATCTACTCGTATAACATACATATACAGTTGAGAAATTCCCCGACAATATCGCCAAAATTTGGTATTGCTATCTGTTAAGTTAAAAGACTTTATGATGATTAATTTTGATGAAAATTAAATAATAATAATGTTAGAAACAAATGGACGTTTTTGACAAGTATGTTAAGTGTCCAAACAAAGTACAGACGCAGACGCAGAAGGAAACACAGACGCAAAGTTAGTAAGATGCAGATAGTCAATATAGACGCAAAGACCACACAGATGTGAAGTCGAAACACAGATGCAAATACAACACAGACGAAGATGTGGAGTCAAAATACACACGCAGACACAGAGTCAAACATAGACGCAGATACAGACGCAAAGTATAAACATAGCTGCAGACGCAGACGCAGACGCAGACGCAGACGCAAAATATAGACCCAGACGCAGATGCAAAGAAAACATAGACACAGACACAGATGCAGACACAGACGCGTAGTTGAAACTCAAACTTAGACACAAACACAACATAGACGCAAAGAAAACACAGACACATATGCAAAGACATAGACGATACCATGAAGAGACATTGGCACGTCAGACAGTTATTTAGTTAGAGTTAGTTACAGAATTCAACTAAACAACGGTTATCAAGATTCAAAAAGCCGTTATCAAAGATCAAAAAGCAGTTAGAGACAAAGGCTATAAATAGTAGTCGTAGTCGAAGATGTTACAATCTTAGAAAAAGAGAGACTCTTAGCAATCTTAGAAAAGTTTAGACAAAAGAGAAATTATGTAGTGCGATACGAAGAGAGATTATCTCTATAACAAAAGCTCACAATTTGAGAGAAAGAAAAAGCTGATAGCCTGGGGAGGCTAAGATAGCTGAAAGAATACTTTGTAAGAGACCTAAAAAGGCTCTGGAAGGGAAGAAAGAATACATGTAATTGTTTGGAGTATAGTGAAACACTCAGACAAACTCTGAGGACCGAACGTAGCCCACGGTTTGGGGTGAACCAGTATAAAATCGCAGTGTCTATTCTTTACTCTTTACTTTAGTTTATTTTGTTGTTAAACAATTATAAAGAAGTTACTTGCGATTTACCTAAGTAATAATTTTCGTATAAACTTTGTGATATCTTTTTAACAAGAAAGAGAAGTTCTTAGGAAGATTCTTTATCCACAAAAATGATACAATAATTCAAACACCCCCTTCTTGTGTATTGAGTTTCTTGTACGTAAAGTTTATACTAACATGTGATTTACTTCAATCTAGAGTACAACAAAAAGTCACTAAAAGAAACTCAACACAACAAAACTCACTCAAAAATTCTCTCTTTTGTTGCTTGTTTTTCATCTACAGAATGTTGCAAACTCAAGCTTATTTACAGGCTAAAACTACTAACGTTTTGTGGTTTCATAGTGGCTACGTCTTCAGCCATCCAACACCACAATTTATGCTCATGATTAGTATGGTGGGTTGTTTTAATAATGAGAAGAACAACAACTAGTGGCTGGACCCTTCAAACATTAGTGTGCAAACCAGATCAACTATCTTCCATTTTGGTCTATACCAAATGATTGCACCTCCAATCATTACCCCAATACTCTGTATGGAATCCCCAAGCACATGAAGATATGCTCCTTTTACATTTATGTTCCGATGCTTCTTTTCACGCTCTTCTTTATCTGGCAAATGTTCAGTATGCTCTTCATGAGCAAGTAGGTGCTCATCCCTTGAGTGGTCGTCATGATGATGGTGCTCATCTATTGAATGCTCCTCATCACGATGATGATGGTTATGGTGGTCGTGGGTGGTAATTGTCATTCCATGACTGTGACCAATACCATAATTGTGATCATCATATCTGTGCTCATGATTATGGCCCAATAAAAGAACCATGATAATATTCACTACGAGACCAAACGCAGCAACGATAAACATAAGGAAACCATTCACTTCACCTGTGTCATTTATAAGCCTAACTATGGCTTCATAAACTATAATTCCTGTAAGCAACCAAATGAGTTGTATGGAAACCAATGCTCCTAGAATTTCAATCCTGGAAAAATCCAAACGATTGACGAGGTGTGGCTTCCCAGCCAGCAGCCCACAAAGAGAACAAGGGAATAGCAAAAGCTGCAACATCTGTCAGGAATCCCACATCGAACAACTATAAGAGCATTCAACGATTTATAATAGTATGCAAACCTCCCTTCTTGAGCTAGCTTTTGGGGGTGAGTTAGGCCTTTTTAATATGGTATCAGAGCTAGGTTGTCTCGATGGTTTGGGGCGGTGCCCGGTTATATCCCTTTGCCTAATATGTCCATCAGATGTCCAGTCCTGCTCTGGACTGAGGGGTGTGTGTCAGGAATCCCACATCGAATAACTATAAGAACATTCAACAATTTATAATAGTGTGCAAACCTCCCTTCTTGAGCTAGTTTTTGGGGATAAGTTAGGCCTTTCTAACAACATCTGAGAGTAAATGTGCAGCATCAGTCAGTATTGCTAAACTGTTGGCTTTGATACCACCAGCCACTTCAACACTCATGAAGATCACACAGAAAATCACCGCCATCCATAGCTTGCGCATAGAAGCTAATCGCTCTTTGGCATCCTTGGAAATAGTTCCTGCGTCTGAGAATCCACGTGGTGCTTCATTACATATCTTGCTGCCTTTAACAACAGTATCCCTAGCAGGAACATCAACACCTATCTCAATGATATGTCCAGGTTGAGGATTTTGTGCTTCCATCTGCAATTTACAGAAGTATTACGTGAATATCAATGGTAAATGCCTAAGCTACACAAAGAATACATCCTAAGCTTTTCGTTTTAACCACATCTAGGAACCTGCCAAAGATTATTTAAATTGATGAATATTCTTCTCCTTAATGTACATATAACGGTCTTGATTAAAACAGAGATCCTAGAGTCCAATTGATTAAAAAAGGTACTGTTTTCAATGAAAATTCAAATTGAAGTCGATGTGAAAGGGAGCATGCAACAAGCCCCTAAAGCAAGAATATATCTCCCAGCACCAAACGCCCGAAGCAATTTTATTAAATTGTTAGTTTATGCCCTTACTGCTAATTAATTAGATGTAAATTAATGAATGACATTATTTTAATTAAATAAAAGACTTTATTTATCTTTATGTATTAATTTAATTAATATTTTATGTTTTAATACTAAAGGTAAAATATTTGGAATAATTACTGTGTAATTGAAATTATAATGAGATCATAATTATGAGATTCAATTTACACTTATGTATTATTCCTAAATATTTCTAGTTGTAATTTCATCAAGACGGGATATTGTTAAATCGATAAAACTAGCATACATTGTGTTTCTTTCTTATGAAGAAAGTAATTGATCTCATAAATTAAAGTATCGAGATACTTAAATTAATGTGTGAGTGATTATTAGAGAATAAGTCACTGAATCGACTCGATTATGAGGATTCTGGACGGAATATTACTTATGTGTCTATGAATTATCTCATAATGATGGCTTTATAATTTATCCTCATACTTGAGATTACCAAGGTATCTTATGTAGGAATTACTGTGTTTTGATGCTACTTATAAATCATCCTATGATAATTTAGTCGGTAGTAATTGGATACAGTATGAATCATATGGAGATAATTGAGTAAGTCAATATAAGATTCCTCACTCTAAAGTAATTAGAGATAACGTTGTACTGTTCTTGATTTGTAATGATTTATGGAATTCTCTAGCCAAAGTGAATTGACATTTGAAAATGTGTTTTCAAATTTCAATTATAAATAAATTACTAATTAGCAAGAATGTCAAAGTCGACCCGGCCTTGTCCATTTTTGGTCTGGGTTGGGCGAGCCACGAGCGGGCCACGGGTCATGGGCCGATCACGGGCTGACCATGGGCTGGCCACGGGCTGGTCATTACATCTGAAATGACGTCGTTTTGAAAGTTTTTTATTTTAAAAAACAAAGGACGAGCTGGCCCGCCTATGACCCGACGGGCTATAGTCCGGGCCTGGCCAGCCCATTGACATCCCTAATGATAAGAGTAGATATTGTATCTATAGTCTGTCCAATTAGAATATTGAATGACGAAAGGATTAAATTATACATCATAGTCATGCATGAACAAGTTAAGTCAATTACTTTGGCATTTTTGATATTTGGGTAATCATGACATGTTGTTCGATGTCAATTATGATTTATGATTATGAATTATTTAATTGGAGAATTAAAGATAAATTAAAAGAATTTTTAATTTATCTAATTCTAATTGTGAATTACAATTGAAATTTATAATCGTTGTCAATTTATTAGGAACCTAACACTACAACAAAATATGGATTTTTTAGACATAAAAGGTGAAATTTTTAGATGTTTTTTTGCATCTTAAAAATAATTTTAGACGCTTTATAAAGCGTAAAAGAACAAGTGTAATAAAAATTATTTTCGACGGTTTTCTTAGACACATAGGTGCATCAAAAAAACATACATTTTTTACGCATCTAAGTGTCAAAAATATAAGCGTCGAAAATCTATTTACACATAATTGTGTCAAAAAAACATAAATTTTTTACGTATCTAAGTGTTGAAAATCTAAGCATCGAAAATCTATTTATACATATATGCGTCGAAAAAATACGTTTTCGACAATTTTCTTCAACACATATATGTTATTTTAGACGCTTTACGTAAACTTTTAAATGCTTTTCTCTATCGATATTTTTCACTTTTAGATAATTTTTCGTCGAAAAACTCCATCATTTTTTAGTAAAAAATAAGTTTAATTACAATTTACTTTATGCATCTTTTTTAAGATCACTCAAATGCATATTATTATAATAAATTTTACAAATTAATCTAAAATATTTATCTTCATATTATTATAATAAATTAACACTTTTGTTAATAAATATTATATTACACAGATTTATATGTATATAATAGCACAAA
>JAOTAY010000161.1:75841-89309 GCA_025629805.1 Erythroxylum baracoense | reverse complement strand
GTTTCCACCAGGATGCATAGTAAAGACTGTATTATGAGCCTCAAACAATAGCTTTTTCTTCAGTTCATCATTAGCTGGCATACATAATCGATCTTTATAATATAATTCACCATCTCCTTTCACACAAAAATCAGGTTGTTTACCCTCCTGAGTAGCTAAGATAAGTTGTTGTAACTTATCATCAGCTCTTTGAGCATCACAAATCTCTTGTCTCAAAGTAGGCCTTGCTTTTAACTGAGCTATTAAAGCTCCATCAAATACAAGTTCCCCTTCACTCTGCTTCATTGATAATGCTGTAATGGTCTTCTGACTCAAGGCATCAGTCACAACATTAGCCTTGCCCATATGGTAATCCACAATACAATCATAGTCTTTAAACAGTTCCAACCAGCGCTGTTGTTTCAGATTGAGTACTTTTTAGGTAAGCAGATAATTCAGACTTGTATAATATGTGAAAATTCTAGACCTTTCACCATACAAGTAGTGCCGCCAAATTTTCAAGGCAAACACTACTGCTGCAAGCTATAGACCATGTGTAAGGTAATTTTATTTATGTGATTTTAGTTGCCTAAAGGCATAAGCAACTATCTTTCCATCCTGCATCAAAACACAACCCAAACTATTTCTAGATGCATCACTAAACAAAACATACTCCTTATCAGAAATAGGTTGAACTAATACAGGAGCTTCAGTAAGCATACGTTTCAGTTGATCAAAATTATTCTGACATCTTTTAAAGCATTTATACTTCACTCCTTTCTGTAACAGTTTAGTTAAAAGGGATGATATCACTGAGAACCCCTTCACAAATCGACAATAATAACCAGCCAAACCCAAAAAACTTCTCACTTCTGTTACATTTCGTTGTGGCTTCCAGTTAACAATTGCTATTATCTTACTAAAATCAACTCTAAGCCCTTGAGAAGATACAACATGTCCTAAAAAAGATACCTCTTGAAGCCAAAAATCACACTTACTCAGCTTAACATGCAACTGTTTTTCCTGCAGGGTCTGTAACACAATTCAGAGATGCTCAGTATGGTCATGTTCATTCTTATAATAGATCAAGATATCATCTATAAACACCACAACAAACTGGTCTAAATAAGGCCTGAATACTCTATTCATCAGATCTATGAATACAACTGGAGCATTAGTTAACCCGAATAGCATTACTAAGAATTCAAAATGTCTATAATAGGTCCTGAATGCAGTCTTCAGTACATCCACATCCTTTACTAAAGTTGATAATACCCCGATCGCAAATCTTTCTTTGAAAACACTCCTGCATCTTTCAATTGATCAAACAGATCTTCAATCCTTGGCAACGGATACTTGTTATTCATTGTGACTCTATTCAATTGCCTATAATCGATGCACATCAGTAGTGTACCATCCTTCTTCTTAACAAACAAGACTGGTGCTCCCCACGGTGACATACTGGGTCGAATGAACCCCTTATCTGGTAGCTCTTGCAATTGCACTTTCAACTCCTTCAATTTAGTAGGAGTCATTCTGTGTGATGCTTTAGATATAGGAGCAGTGCTAGGCACAACTTCCATTGACAACCCCGCTTCCCTTTCAAGAGGGAGTCCAAGTAACTCTTCAGGAAACACATCTGGAAAGCAACATAGTCCAGGTAACACTTACAAGTTTGAGTGTCACACAAGGGTGCATGTGCACGATTTGAACTTGTTAAAATCAATATAAACATGGGTTTTTAAGTACTTACAAGCCTTCTTTTCACTTAATCTTTACCCAAACCTTGCGTAGTATATCCATGAAATATATTTCGAGACCCGACCCAACATTAATACCTTAAGTCTCTAATGAAGACAATAAATTCCCATTCTCTAAGTATGATTCATTAAACCATAATTTAAGACATATGCAATACATGTTCAATGAAACATTCCAACTGGGGTACAATTTAAGACCTTACAGAAGGAGTCTCTTGTTGAAATGAACACACACATAATATAATGTGAAAATATAAAAGTTAAGAGAAGAGAGAGAAGGACGCAGTCGATTTATACTGGTTCGATTTACAACCCAAACCTATGTCCAGTCCCTAAGTATCCAACTTGAGTATAAAAAAGTAGTAATTTAATAAGCCTCTCCAAGCTCACAAGTTAATATTTTTCAAGGTTCTCCAACCTTCTAAACTAGTAGTATTTAGCTAGCCTCTACAAGCTCTCAACAAAAAGTGAAGTTTGCTCGATATAAGCTTCATTGATCTCTCTCAAAAATATTTTCACTTTCTAAAGCACAAGAGATTTTACAATGATATCACTTTCAAAAGAATTGAGATATAGCTATATTTCAAAAGTCTAACCTATATGCATAAAGGCAGGGGCTCTTCCTTAAGTATGCTTTTCTTTCAACTAATTGTTACTTCACTTACATCTTTAATCAACTGGATGGATTTAATTCCGAATAATTTCAATGTCATATTTCCCAAAAATCTCTAGTAATCATACAGCTAATATATGACCTTCATAATCAGTAGGATCTTTTTTTAATAAGGCAAGTTCATAAAGAAGGTTCCTACAAGAAGGAAAGCAATTACCCCATGATTTTATTTCCTTTTAAGAACTATACCGTTGTTTATATATAAGGAAATAAATCCAATTTAAATTTTGAAAATATTATAAGGTTATCATCAAAATGGTTAAAAATGAACCTTGAGCTAACAATATCCCCCTTTTTGATGATGACAAGAAATAATAGATATATTTTTCAAAATTCAAAAAGATAATGGATGATTTTGAAAGATACCTGAGACTTTTATAAGTTCAGACATAATTAAAAGGAGCCTATCAATTATATATCACACTTTTTCACAGCAGAATCAATCATAAATATAATCAAGGTATTATCGAGAAATCATATCATATATATGCAAAAAAAAGCCCACGTAAGCTCTCCCTCTTTGTCATTATCAAAAACAAAAAATAAAGAAATAGGGAGGAAGTGAAATAATATATTGATATGCAAGATAATATCATAAGTACGAATGAGCCATGCAAAAAGCAACAGAATTAATGGAGGGATTCAAAGATTTTTATAAGCAGGATCAGCATATCAAGAAGTTGATTTTGCATACTAACTATTTATTCTTGCATTTTTTCTTGATTATTTTGAATGTTCTTTAGTAATTGTCAAATACTTGCACTATTTTGTTCCTGAGGAGGAACATTAGCTCGTTGATCTAGGGCGGAACTGTTGTATCTAGTTTTTATTGCCTTTAATTTCCTTCATATCTTGATTTTGGTTACAAATCCTTGTGTTTTGATCCAAATGTGAGATAAATTAAGTGGACATGGGATTAGTATTGCATGAATGTTAATTGGATTATTTTGTGAATTTTGCATATAGGTTGTAGGGAAAGTCAAGTAAATTTTGCATGAAAAGAGAAATAAAAAATTTAAAAAAAGAAAAGAAAAGTGGTGACAAGTGTCACCACCTTACAGTGGTGATAGTCACCACCACCTTAAAGGTTGTGTGACTAACATTTAATTTTTTAAATTAAAATGTTAGTCACCGTCGTGCATGACTAACATTTTAAATGTTAGTCACGGTGGTGACTTGGTATGTCACCATCGTGTATGAGTAGTCACGAGGTGACTTAACCAATCACCCCGGTGCAAATTCTTTGACACTAACTTTGAGTCTGACACATGTAGATTGATGACGTAACAACCCTACAACCCTAAACCTAGAGTCGGACTATAAATAAAAGAGGAAGGATGCAAAAAAGGGGCCCATAAGTTATACATAAAAACCCTAAAGACACATCTGAGATTCGAGACACTACAGAGTCATCTGGGAGGAACTGAGAAATGGAGAGAGAAGGGAGAAACAGAAAAAGGAAATAGAGTGAGTCGGGAAGAAGAGCAAAATAGCAAAGAAGTGGAAGTTTGGGAGAGGCCAAAAGCGAGAGTTGGAGCTGAATCCTATTCAACCTGAGTGAACATTCGTTTAGGGGAGAAGCTAAAGCAAAAGGCAAGACCCAAAGCTAGAAGCTTAAAAGTGACTAGAGATCTCCACAACTCTTCATCCGATGACTTGTTTGCCTATTATGTTCCTCATTTATTGCTTTGTCTCTTTCATTTTACTACCTATTATTAACTGGCTTATACTTTTATTAGTTTAGCAGACTGTTATTTGTTTCTTTTGATAGTCCATTCAGTATTCATTTTTTTATTATTGCTTTAATACTTTTATTGATAGTAATATGCAATTAAAGTTTTTAATGATGATGAATGTTATGATATCCGTGGTGAGCTAATCTCTTTTCTTGAGAATTAATGTAGCTATTTAGTTGAATATGTATGATTGGGTTACGAATCTATTGTTTAATTTGTTGTTGTGGTTTCTAAACTGAATGAATGTAATAGAATGGCCAAACTTTCCCTCATTTTAGTGTTAAATGAAGATTTGAGAGATGAAGTTTAATACAGATCGAGAAACTATGGACAATTAAGTTAAGAACTAGAAATATATTAACTTAAGTGGTAATTAGTAGTTAAGTTTTCGTAATTAATTCGGATAATAACTTTTTGACTATGAAAGTTAGACTAGTTCATTATTCGAATCAATTTAGAACCCAACTATTAATTTTAGTAAGACAACAATCCAATCATTTTCCCTTAATCATGCATAGGAGATTAAATTAGTGAAATTAATTCTTAAAGAGTTTTTCCACTTCGATTAATCTATTTGTCTCTACTCCCAATCGATTCCGTTTACTTTTCAATTTAATTTCGTAATTTTCCTTAAAAGTTTTCACTCAACAATCGGGATAGAATGTTTAGGAATGCATTGTTTTTATTTTTATTTTTTATTCAAACTTAATTTAAGTTGACCAATTTTACCTCCGTAGTAGACGACCCTAAGTTATCAACTACAACTATCTCGTATACTTGCGATAGAATAGCCTAGGTTTTTTTAGAACTTTTTAGGCATAACAAGTTTTTGGTGCTGTTGCTAGGGAGGTGTTTAATTTTTTAAACTTGAATTAATTTTAATTATTTTTATTTGCTAAAGTGATTTTTATTGTTTCGTCAATTGTTTTGTTTGTTTATGCATACATTTTTTTCGTGTTATTTTATTGAGTTGTTTTAGTAACTTTCTTATTAATTCACTGTTGTTTTTATTCGGTTTATGTAAGGAAGGAGGTCCCAGGAAGGTGAACTTGCTCCCTTTATTGACAACGTACATCGGATAAGAGAACTTCCAAGGGACTTTGAAGACAATCTCGAGGAATTCAATCCAAAAGATCAAAAGATGGGTGAAAGGCAGCCAGTAATGAAGGAGCATGCCAGATCGGTAATTGGTACTGCTACTTCATACATTAGTCTGGGAGAGGTAGCCGGAAACTATGAGTTGAAGAGTACCCACTATAACATGCTGCCATCTTTCTATAGGGTTTCCTAATGAAGACCCTTTAAACTTCATTCAGGAATTCTATACCACTTTTCTAGACATTTCCGTTGGATTCCCTAAATGAAAATCAACTCAAGATGTGGTGCTTCCCATACATATTGAAGGATCGGGCCAAGGTATGGCTGATGACCCTTCCACCTGGTTCATGGACTATGTGGGAAGAGGTGTACAACAAGTTCATAGGAAAGTTTTATTCCCATCAGAAGATGTAATAGCCCCAAACCACCCGCTCATTGAACTAAGGAGTGGCAAGGCTGCTTGTTCAAACGACCTCATTCGAGATTAAGCCAGCCCTCCTGAATATGCTTCAGCAGAATGTACAATTTTATGGATTGGCAAATAAGGATCCAAACGCGCATATTTTGAACTTCCTTGAGATCTATAATACTTTCTGGTACCATCAGATGTCGGAGGATAAGGTTAGAATTAGGTTGTTTCCTTTCACATTTAGAGATAGAGCGAAGGCTTAGTATCATTCACTGAGCCCAGTTAATATCACAACATGGGATCAGCCTGTGCGTGTGTTCTTAGATAAGTACTTCCCGTTGACCAAGACAATGAAGATTATAAAGGAAATCACTAAGGGAGTTAATATATAAAGCATGGGAAAGATATAAGGACCTGCAAAGGAAGTGCCCACACCACAACCTACCCAAGGATTTCCTTTTGTAAACCTTTTATAATGGAGTGGCACCAATGAGAGGCACCATAGACACATCGTCAGGAGGATCCTTAATGTGGAAAACTGTCGATGAAGCAAAAGAGCTAATTAAGAAGATGGCAAGCAATAGTTATTTATGGATGAGTGAGTGAGGAAGGCAACTTGCTTCTTTTAGAGAGCAAAAGGGAATTGTCACAGTCGATCAGCTAACGAAGATGTAAGCAAAGATCGACAATTTGACGTGACAACTAAACAGCATAAAGGCATCATCCTCAGCTCAGGTAAAGGCCGCACAATTAAAATGTGAGCTTTGTGGATAATTAGACCATGACACTATGGAATGTTATTTATTGAAAGAAGATAATCAGGAGCAAGTAAACTATATGGGGCATAATATGGACAAGGAGGGGACAGTAACAATCCCTATTCTAACAGACCGGATGAAAGAATCACTCAAACTTCTGCTGGTTGAACAACACTAGCAGATAATTCAGGCTTTAGGGGTAATTGGGATTCCAGCTAGATAAAGCAAGCTCAATGGAATCGAAGTTGGATAGAATTTAAGATAATCTTGGAACTTTAGATAATGCATAAAAGAAGCTGAAAGATAAATTTGAGCAAGTCACTAAGAGCCATGCTGTCTCAATTCATAATCTAGAAGCCCAAGTGAATCAATGTTCAATGCCTTTTTTATGCAAAATTTGGGAAATACTCCTAGTATTTTAGGAACAAAATCAAGGGAGAAACTAAAAGCTGTTACACTTTGAAGTGGGAAGGAATTTGAACTACCCACAAAGGCAGTGGAGGAGGTCATCCAGCTAATTAAGAAAAATCAAGAAAAGGAGAAAGAAGTGGACATGAGCGAATACCCTCCTTATGTTGCACCTCCACCGTATCAACCCAAGGTTCCTTTTCCTCAAAGACTACAAAAGAAGTTGGATGAAAAATTTACAAAGTTCGTTGAGAAGTTAAGGACGCTACAGATTAATCTTTCCTTTGTTAAGGCATTAGAACATATGCCTAAATATGTAAAATTTCTAAAGGACACACTATTGAATAAGTGCACTTGGGAAGATAATCAGACGGTAACTTTAACTGGCACTTGCAGCTCAATAGTTACCAGTCAAATGCCTTCTAAGTTAAAAGATCCAAGGAGTTTCGTAATACCCTGTATGGTTGGTGAATTTGAATTTACAAAGTGTTTATGTGATTTGGGAGCAATCATCAACCTTATGCCGCTATCGATATTTAGGAAGTTGGGATTGGGAGAAGTCAATCCATCATCAATGTTAATTTAATTAGTTGATCAATCCATTAAAAGGTCGTTTGGAATAGTGGAAGACGTATTGATGCGAGTGGATAAGTTCATTATTCTAGTAGATTTTATGGTTCTAGACTTTGAAGAAGATAAGAACTACCCACTGATCTTAGGACGACCTTTATGAACATAGGCAAAGCTATAATTGATGTTTATGAAGGGAAATTGACACTTTATATGGGAAAAGATTAGGTCAAATTCAATATGAATAAGACTTTAAAGAACCCAATAACGAGCAGTGCATACATGAAAGTTGACATTATTGATCAAAACTTGCAAGAATGCATTAAGAGTAGCATAGCAGAAGTGCAGTCTTTGGAAGCAAAGATTAACAATGAAGATCAAGATCCTGAATCTAAAGGAGATGATGAGATGGAGGAAGCAGATGTTCACGTGCAACAAGACAAATTAGTTCGGACTAAAGCACCCACTCCACCATCTTCAGACAAACATCCGACATTAGAGCTTAAGCCTTTACCTACACACCTCAGGTATACCTTTCTTGGTGGAGGTCAAATGCTACCAATAATAATTTCTAACCAATTAAATGAAAAACAAGAAAGTAAGGTAGTGGAAGTTGTTAATAAGCGAATGAAGGCCATCGGATGGCAAATTACTGACATTCGAGGAATAAGCTCAAATGTCTGCATGCATCGAATAAACTTAGAGGAATGATGTAGAACGATGAGGGAGCTTCAACGGAGATTAAATCCCAACATGAAGGAGGTGGTTAAGAAAGAGATCATAAAACTTTTAAATGCAGGGATAACGTATCCCATCTCTAACAGTGAATGGGTCAGCCCAGTACAATGCATACCTAAAAAGGGAGGAATGACAGTGATAGAAAGTGATAATGGAGAAGTAATTTCAACAAGAACATTGACAGGATGGAGAGCATGTATAAATTATTGTAAACTCAACTCAGTGACTAAGAAAGATCACTTCCCTCTCCCATTTATAGACTAGATGATAGAAAGGGTAGCTGGCCATTCATACTATTGCTTCTTAGATGGATACTCAAGCTATAATTAGATTTTCATCTACCATGATGATCAGGAGAAAACCACATTCACTTGTCCCTACGACACCTTCGTGTACAGACAGATGCCCTTCAAACTTTGCAACGCTCTAACCACTTTTCAGAGATGTATGATGTCGTTCTTTGCTGACATGATAGAAGACAAAATGGAGTTATTCATGGATGATTTTTTAATCTTTGGAGACTCTTTTGACATATTTTTAACTAATTTGGATAGAGTGATTCAAAGATGTGAAGAATCACATTTGGTGTTGAGTTAGGAGAAATGTCACTTTATAGTACAAGAAGGGATAATGTTAGGGCATAAAATCTCACATTAAGGATTCAGATTTGACAGAGCGAAGACAGAGGTAATAGAGAGGCCACCACTAAGCAATATAAAAGGTGTGCAAGGATTCTTAGGCCATGCAGGATTCTACCATCGATTCATCAAAGATTTTTCGCAAATTACAAGACCTTTGACAAACCTTTTAGTCAAGGAAGTGCCTTTCGTGTTTAATAATAAGTGTATATCTACCTTCAACACTTTAAAGGAGGCATTAATATCAGCACCAATTTTATTACCACCAAACTGGACACTTTTGTTTGAAGTGATGTGTGATGCAAGTGACCAGGCCATAGGGTGCGTTTTGGACCAAAGGAGAGATAAGAAGCTTCATGCGATCTACTATGCCAGTAAGACTCTTGCAGGACCATAATTGAATTATGGCACCACAGAGAAGGAACTACTCGCAGTAGTGTACGCATATGATAAGTTTCGACAATATCTTTTGTGTTTAAAGGTAATTATATTCACTAACCGTGCAGCACTAAAATACCTTTTCAATAAGAAAGATGCTAAACCAAGGCTCATTCAATGGGTGTTACTTCTGCAAGAATTTGATATAGAGGTGAGAGATAAAAAGGGAGCAAAAAATGTGGTCACAGATCATCTAGACTTGAGGGAGGGGAATGCGAGCAAAGTAATGACATTAATGAAAATTTCCCTGATGAAACTCTAATATTACTTGAGAGCTTGACTACACCATGGTTTACAGTTATTGCCAATTATGTTGCTTACATAGGATCTTTCTTACCAATAAAGGACAAAGTTCTTGCATGATTGTAACCAATATATATGGGATAAGCCAACCCTATATAGATTTTGTGCAGACGGGTTAATGTGACATTGTGCTCCATATAAAGAAATGTTAGACATCCTAAAGCAAAGTCATGAATGTCAGTATGGGCATTATGGAGCTAACAAAACGGCAGCCCGAATACTTGAGAGTGGATTTTATTAGCCATAGCTGCTTAAGGATACGCAGACCTACGTGACATAATGTGATCGATGCCAGAGAATAGGTAACATTTCCAAGAGGGATGAAATGCCTTTATCCAACATTCAGGAAGTAGAAGTCTTTGATGTATGGGGCATCAATTTTGTGGGACCGTTTCCATCTTCAATGGAGAATATGTATATTCTAGTGGGGGTTGATTATGTTTCACGTTGGGCCGAAGCGGTAGCATCTCCAACCAATGATGAGAAGGTAGGGCAGAAATTCATCAAACGGCTATTTAACCAGTTGGGAGTGCCACGTACGATAATAAGTGATGGAGGCACACATTTTTGCAACAAAACTTTCGATGCCCTCTTAAAAAGATATGGAATGTACCACTAAGTTGCTACAACTTACCATCCACAGACTAGTGGCCAAGTGGAAGTTGTTAACTGAGAACTGAAACGAATTCTAGAAAAGACAGTGAACAACTCCTGAAAGGATTGGGCAGCAAAGCTAGATGATGCCTTATGGGCCTATAGGATAGCCTTTAAAACACCTATTGGAACAACTTCGTATAGGCCCGCTTATGAGAAAGCATGTAATTTACTGGTCGAATTAGATCATCAAGCATATTGGGCGATTAAAGCATTAAATTTTGATTAGAAACAAGCTGGCGAAAAGAGACTTCTACAACTAGATGAACTTGAAGAGTTTCGTTTTAATGAGTACAAAAATGCCAAAATCTACAAGGAAAAGGTGAAGAAATGGCACGATGCTCATCTCAAACAAAAGGATTTCAAAGTAGGAGACACTATTTTGCTATACAATTCAATATTGAGGCTATTTCCATGGACGTTGAAATCTAGATGGAGTGGACCATTTACTGTCATTCAAGTTTTTGATCATGGAGCTCTCAAATTAGAAAATGCTAACAAAGAGACTTTTAAAGTCAATGGGCATCAGTTTAAGCGTTATTTTGGTGGAGCAATTCCTAAAGATAAGGAAGTAATTTCCTTGTCTCCAAATAATTAACAACGCTTCTTGGACGCATGGTCAAGCTAAGGACCATAAACTAGCAAATTTAGCAATTGTTTGACAATGTAGTTGTAATTAGATTTATTTTCAATAAACTGTTAGCGACTTATATGAATTCTAAGGGCGACACCATCACCACCTCCATCTCCTTAGGATTTATACCTAACCCAATTTTTCTTTTCCAAATTAACCTTCAGTTCTATTTTGTTTTTATATTTAGTTATATTTGTTTTTTATCACTTTAATTTCTGTTTTGTCTTTTCTTAACTTTTGTGATGTATGCTTCCTTCTCATATTAAGGACAATGTGTTGTTCAAGTGTGGGGAGGGATTTTGTGTTTTGCTTGTGTATATGATTTTACATATTGTATGATAGTTATTAGGTTGCATTATGTGAATTGTTTGAACGTGTCAATGGCTTAGATGAAGTGAAATTCATTTAATTTTGAACATAATCTAGTAGGTTATAAATGATCATTAGTTTACAAAATTAGTGAATTAGGGTTCTTTGGTTAAATATACAACTTAATTAGGACTTAGTGTAAATTTAGCACCCTCTAGGTTGTCACATTCATTCATAATTTAAGGCCCTTTAACTTAAGTAGCTTAACTAGTATTTTTAATGAAAATGAATAGCTAAAAACAACAAGGTAGGCAAAAAAAAGTGTATATTTTGTTAATAAATCACTATTCCCCTAATCTTCAGGTTATGAATAGAGCTAGTAGCTAGTTGAAAACGTAATAATAGCTGAGTAACCGGATCGACATGCATCACAAATGTGTGCCTTCGCATTAAAAGGCTATAATGACGTTTCAACCAAGCTGTCTAATAAAAGGACTTAGTCAAGTAATCGGATTGACATTCATCACCAATGTTTGCCTCTGAATAAAAGACTAAGTTCGTGTTTAGAAATTAAAAGAAAAGTGTATTTGTAATAAAAACCTACCAGACTTGTAATAAGCTTGAATTTTCATGAAAATGAACTTAGGAACAGTTACAGAGTCTACAGAACCAAAGAATTATTAAGGTATGTGTACAATTTAAAAGGGTAAATAAATTGACACTTAGATATCGATTAATTTGTATATTTAGTTCAAAGCCTTTAGACATAAATTTTACTTGTTAATGGTTAGATATAACTGCCAGATTGTGTTCAAGATTAAATTTATTTCATGAAGTCAAAGCCATTGCCTCATTTTTGCATTATGTGTATTGTGTGTTGTGTTTTTTTTTTGTGTTGTTTACTTGAGGACAAGCAAACATTTAAGTGTAGGGATGTTGATAGCTGTGATTTACATTGTGTTTTAGGGTGTAATTGTTAGGCATTTAGTGTGAATTTAAGTGTTAAGTGTGTATTTATGGTTTAATTATGTTAGTTTATGTGTTTAAGTGTTTTTATGGGTTAGTGTAAGTCTTTGAGCTTAATTGTCATATTTTTGAGGTACCTTGATGTGTTTGTTGCTGTTTTCGGGTAAACGGCAAAGAATGGAGAAGTTGCGAAGAGTTTTGGGCCAAAAACATAGCCCACGATCGTGGTAGACAGAAAGAGGCGAGCTGAAAGGACCCTAACTAAGATTGTGCACTTTGAGCCACGATCATTACAGAGAGCTACATGCATAATCGTGACAGAAAGGTTTAAACGCTGGCCATGATCGTGGCAGGCATGGCTATAATTATGACCTGCGTTGGGCTGAAGCAAAAACTCAATTTTTGCAAGATTTTTTAGACCGTTTTGACCCCGACTTAAACCTAGGGCGTCCAAAGTATAAATACATCAAAAAGGGACAGAGCCAGTAGCCTTGGAGAGTTTGAAAATAGAGCATTCACATCAGCTACATTCCAAAAAAACTTAGAGAGTTATCGAGAGATTGAGGAAGGAGAGGAAGGAAGAGAGTCATAGAGACGAAGCTTGAGGCGATGTATTTGCCAGAACAGGTGGTTTCCCACAGACACTGCCTCCACGAATCCATTCCGACAGTATTTCTATTTTTATTTCAATTTTATAGATGTATAAAATTGGGATGATTATTGAAATTAACTGTTTTCGGGTGTTGATTTATGTCTAAACTCACCTTTGGGTTTTTGATCCTTGAGATTAATGAAGTTTGGTTGGTTGTGTTTTTGTTGATTTAATTATGATTCAATATCTGTTTGTAATAATTCGGTAATAAACTGAGAGGGTAAGCCGACTGAAAATAATCAAATTAGGCTAACGAGATTTAGGTAATTTAATAGTTAGAGAATTGAATCAAACTAGTAGAATCATGTAACGAGAGATCGAGCATAGGTTCCCAGTAGGATATTAGACAATTTTAGAACTAATTTAGGTTTTGGATCAATTGTAAATCGAGATATCACAATTCCATAATTTAAATTAAGGATTATCAATTAGGTTAAGGATTATGACTCGAGAGAGAGTAATCTATCCTAGGACTGTCTTGACCTATTAATTCAATAATTGCATAATCAGTTAGATTTTCGTTAATTTCGGATTAAAAATCCCTTTTCTCTCACTTAGTAATTTCTAGGTTGATTTTTGGATTGGGTTGTGTGATTCATTACTTATTTAGATTTTTGCAATTTAATTCTTGAAATTAATTTTTTGATTTATTTATTTTCTGCAATATTTTATTTATTTTGAATTATTGTAGTTAGTACAACCTTAGATTTTAGGACTAGACTTCCCTCCTCATGGGATCGATACC
>JAOTAY010000161.1:711-19963 GCA_025629805.1 Erythroxylum baracoense | reverse complement strand
CATTCACTTATCTATTATGCATGTGCATGTATGCATATGTCACTGTTCACTAGCAATTGGTGAGGGGATGTTACATATATTGGTACGAAAGAGACCAATCATTCAACTGAAATTTTTTTTAACAAATATTCAATGATGAAGGTGTATTTAGTTGTTTATTAACATGTGTTTAATATTCATTTAATGCAAGTATTTCATTATTAGGTATAATTTAAATAATAATGCTTTTACATACATATGAAGTAGTGCAAACTATTGATGATAATGATTATAACGATTAACTTTCTCCTTTCCTCTACTATAGTTTTGTTATCTTTTAATCTTTATTTTTGGATTTACTCTTTTTATATGATTGCTTTGGTTTTTTACAATTGAAGATATAATTATTTACTTGTGTGTTTTTATGCAAGTTTTAAATTGTTGGCTCTACTATACTCAACTTCAATATCTACTCTTCAATCTCCACTCGCCAATAATCGAGCTATAATTGATAATTTTATTTTGAATTTTGTAAATTTTATAATATTAGCATGATAATACTCTTTTATTTTGATAACAAAATGATTTTCATAGTATTACTTCATTTTCTATTATATAAGTAGACTCATGAATTTATAGTATTCATCATATGTATGCTTAAATTGTATAACTAGCAACAAAAGCATTTAAAGTCTAAACTAATATCAAAACCTAAAATATATATGTTTTCGATCATTTATATCGATTGATTTTTTAGAAAAGTTGAATTAAACTAAGCCACAGAAGGCAGTCAAGGAAAGTATATTTATTATTTATTTCATTCTATTAGTTAAATAAATATGGCATTTCTCATATACCAGTTTTTGATTTACTTTTTTATAATAAATTTATTTTGAACTTATTCATTTCTAAATTTTGTGTACATTTAATATAAACATTTAAAAAGAACACATTTTTGTTAAGCAATTATGAAGTATGTTAATTAAATGAATGTGACATTTCTCATATTCCATTTTTTGGTTCACTTTCTTTTATAATAAATTTATTTTGAACTTATTCATTTCAAATTTTATGTAAATTTATTATATACAATTTTTTACAAACACATTTTAATTAAGCAATTATTAATTATGTTAATTAAATGAATGTGATGTTTCTCATATACCATCTTTTTGTTTACTTTCTTTTATAATAAATTTACCTTTTAACTTATTCATTTCAAAATTTTATGTACATCCAATATGTAAAATTTTTTAAGAACACATTTTTATTAAAAAATTATGAATTATGTTAATTAAATAAATGTGGCTTTTCTTATATATCATTTTTTGTCCTCTTTTTTAAAATTAAATTTATTTTGAACTTATTTATTTCACAATAAATAAATATTTTTAAAAACACAATTTAAACAATTCATTTTAAGAAAAAGGTCAGGCCTAAGCCCGAACCCTAAACCTAAGGCCTGATCAAGCCTCAAGCTAGATCTGGGCATAAGATTTAGCCCGAGCCCAACCTTCTCTACTACCAACCCTAAAATTGAGAGACAGAGACAAAATTTAGAGTAATAGACCTAAAAAATGAATTTGGGAGGAACCTTGGAAACCAGTCAAGGTAAGAAGAAAACCACCTAAAAAGGGACTAAATCGACTATCAAATCTATTTGGACTAGTTTGGTTCAATTAGGTCCACCAGGAGGGGAATGATTGACGTGGCACTCCTTGATTAGATACAAGACACTAAAATGGTGCAAAAAGGTGATCTAAGCGTGTGCGATGCGTGGGTAAATAAACTAAAAGGAATAACTTTAGGAGGCATGTTAGGCAAGTAGAGGATCTGATGAAGGTCCGATTATCTATGTTGGAGTCATCTTGTTAAGGTAAATCTCGTGGTATGTTCAAAAAGTAACTAAGCAACATGTCTTATACACAGTGAAGTTCAGTGCAAATCAAAAGAGAATGATTATGTAGAATAAAATTAACCAAAGAAAATGTAGGAATCACTAGAGAATGACCAGAAAAAGAAATTTATTTAGAAATCGAAGCCACCTTATAAAGATTAGCTTTAATACCAAACTAAAATTAATAGAGAATAATTTATTTCATACATGTATTGTTTGTATTACAATGAAGGATATATACTTATTTATACATAAAATCTTTATACTAATTATGAAGAACTTAATTAGTTCTTAAATAAGAAGGAACCTAGAGACTATTACATTAATTATAATATATTATCATCATCAATACAAAACTTACAACAGTAACTAGACTTTAGAGAACATACAGAACATAGTAACTGTATGAATTAGGTAATTTATTTGAGGCTCAGTATCTCTCCACAATGTTCTTAACTACTAGCACTCAACCTAGAAATGGATGCCAAGGAACAATCAAAGATCAAAATTACAATGCACTTTCTAACCTATTCATAGAGAATGAAGCATTTCTTTCCACTTCAATTGAAAAGGGAACAAATTCATTGGCACGATACTTTCCTACCTTGTGATTAGATGAAATCCTAGTATGAAGCATAATCGTAAACTTGATGAGTTGATTCCACAAGATCTCAAGTCTTGCATCCCCTGGAAAGGTTGCTAACGTATCAACCTAATTGGACTTCCATAAACTAGAACTTATGATGGTCCTCCCGTTGAGTACCTTAGGATTGATTCTTCTAAAACTCATTTTAATGGATTTTGTCTCATATTTCTCGACCACCAGCATCCTCAAACAATAAAAACAATTCAGTAAGTGTGAAATATCAACATCCTTTAACCACACCGTTTGAGGGTCTCTATAAACCATCAATAAAGTCATAAAAACGATTATGAATCAATGAGAACACAACTTGTGTTGGAAAAAGTAATAATTTGAAAGTTATACTTTTTATGTATTGTATAATTAAAATGAATATTTAAAATAATATGAAAGTAAATAAGCGAGTGGAAGGAAAACATTAGAAATCTTACATGGAAAATTCCTTAAAACAAGAAAAAAAATACAAGATCATATATATAATAAAACTTCTACCATATCAAAATAGAATTACAATTAGAATCTCTCTTACATAATTTTGTGAAACACACACTCAAGGTTGAGAAATATAAACAACTTCTCAATTTTCTTCATTCTACATAAATTTCTCTCTTCGTTGAAATGAATTAATAAAGCACATCTCTTTTCCCCTAATTTATAAAAGGCATGTGAAGTCTTTTAAATTACTTCAATTAGTGTTTGGAGATTTTTAATGTCCAAACATTTTGTTTGCATGACTAACTTTTGGAATTCCAAATAAAGTGATTCAAAGACTAACTAATATTTACAATTATAAAAGGATCTAATAAAGCTCCCCCTTCCCGATTTAATTAGGAGGAGCCATCATACAGACTCCTTGATAATATACATTAGATCAATCATCATTTGTGTGAACTTTATCAAGCTATAAATGCTTTTCTTTTAATATATCTCATTTATAATGATAACAAACATCAATACATTTTAATTAGGAGTTGGATTTTTGACTAAGTCAATAGCACTTTGGTCATCATAATATAACACATACTTTTCTTGGTCTTAGATCAATTCAAACAAAAAGTTTTTCATCTAAAGCATCTCCTTGCAAGCTTCAACATAGGTGATATATTTATCTTCAATTGTTGACAAGGCAACACATTTTTATAGTTTGGAGTGTTACAAGATGGCTCTCCTTATAAAAGTATTCAACTATCCGGAGGTTGACTTTCTGGAACTATGATCTCCAACTAAGTCTACATTTGTGCAACCTTTTAAAACAAACTTTCCTTTAGCAAAATACAAACATCTCTTATTTGTTACTTAAAGATATCAAAGATTCTATTTTACTGCCATTCAATGTTCTTTTCTTGGGTTAGATAAGAATCTACTGATAGACAATATCAAGCTTAGTGTATATTATGGCATACATAAAGTTGCTTACCATAAATGAGTATGAAATCTTCCTTATTTCTTACATTTTTATTTCATATGTATTTGGTTTTGAATTCAATTTAAAGTGTGAAGCAAGAGGTGTGCACATAAGTTTGACTTTGTGTATATTGAATCTCTAGTACTTTTTCAATATATATCACTTAGGATAACTGCAACTTTCAATACGTCTTGAGAAATCTTTATTCTGAGAATATGTCTTACTAGTCCTAAATCCTTCATGATAAAGGATTCACTCAAAGCTTTCTTCAAAACAATAATCATCTCATCATCATGTCTAATAATTAACATGTCAGCTATATAAAGTAAAAGTATAATAAAATCAACTTTAGTTTATTTCTTCACAAATACATATTGGTTAGTGGGAGTTTTTCTTAAAATCATGTTTAGCCATGAATGAGTAAAAATTTTCATACCATTTCCTTGGTGCTTACTTTAGATCATAGAGACTCTTCTTTAATCAACAGACAATCTTTTATTTTCCTAAAACTTGAAGCCCTTTAGGTTGTTCCCATATAGATCTTTTATTTAAGATCACTATGAAGGAAAGTTATTTTAACATTAAGTTGCTCAACCTCTAAGTCTTAGTTGGTTGCTAGGCTAATTATTACTTGGATGGATGATATTTTTACCACTAAAGAGAATATTTCTTCAAAATCAATATCTTTTCTCTAATTGTATCCCATTATAACTAGTATAGTCTTATACCTTAGTTTGGACTATTCTCTTCTATTTTGAGTCTATATACCCATTTATTTTTAAATGATTTTCTTCCTTTAAGTAATTCTACTAGATCATATATATGATTCTCATACAAATATCCCATTTTCCCTTGCATAACTTTCTCCCATTCTACCTTTGTCAATTATAACTTCTTTATAATTTTGAGCTCTCCCTTATCAATGATAGCCATATGCTTATATGGAGAATATTTAGTAAAGATCATCTCTCCCTAATAGATTATGTTAATTAAGGCTCTATAGGTTTAATAAGATCAATCTCTACTTCGATATGCTTACTTTGATCTCCTCTTAATAACTATTTACTATCCATAGAGAGGGTAAGATTATTGATACTAGCATTATCATCTTATACAATAGGGAGTGGACTCGGATAATGATAATTGTCAATTCTGGGTTTAAGCTTCTTTGTCATCTTTATGTCTTCAATTCTTTGGTCCTTGAAAAACATGTTTCTACTTATGACAACCTTTTTGTTGATAGGATCCAATAATCGATATTCAAATTCATCTTTTGACATCAAAGGGTAAATGCACTACCTGGTCATTGTATCAAGCTTAATTTATTTATCCTTAGGAATATGAACAAATGCTTAAAACCTAAATACTTTTAAATGGTTATAAGAAACCTTTCCATATCAAACTGCCTCTAGGATATCTCCATCCAAAGGAATTAATGGTGAAAGATTGATATTGTCTATGATAGTCTTTACTACCTCACCATAAAATAACTTGGATAGCTTGGCATGACAAAACATATATAAACTTTTTCTTCAATAATGTAATTTATTCTTTTGGTAATATGACTTAATTGCAATATCTTTGGTGGTGCCTTTTTAAGTCTAATACCGTAAGATCTACAACATTCATCTAATGGACCTTGATATTCTCCACCATTATTAGCTCGTATACACTTTAATTTCTAAACAGTCTCTCATTCCACTTCAGCATGGAACTTTTTAAATGCTTTAATTTCTCGTTCCTTTTGATTCTAATAAGAATAGCCAAATTTTTCTTGAGAATTCATCAATAAAAGTGACAAAGTATAATACAACGACAAGTTATTTTTTAGTCATTGAAAATATTAATATGAATCAAATTAATATTAAGTTTTCTGTTAGTGGGATATACAAGTTTACTGAAATGAAACTTTGTTATTTTTCAACTAAACAATTAGTAAAAGGATCAAGAGTTTTACCCCTTTCGAGCAAGGATTTGTAATCACTTTTCACTTATGTTTCTAAACCTATTATACCTTAACTTTAAGGCTTTATAATCAGTAGCAAAATTTATCTCCTTTCTTGCATAATTTTCTTTGCATCATATACAAAAAAATCCTTCCTTTCTTCCTTGAGCCACATTCAAATTACCTTTAGTGAGCTTGCAATTTTATTGTCATGATGACTCTTAAAACCATCATTGTCGAGTTTTATACTAAAATAAGATTGAGGTGCATATTTGGAACATATCTTAAATTCTTCAGTATAAGCTTACAACCTAAGCTTATTATTAAGATGACATAGTTTATGCCAATAATCTAAAATGTGTTTTCATTCCCCTTTCTTACAATACCAAAATCTTTATATTTGTGGGTTGAGAAGAAACTTTTATATGAGTTAAAATGAGTTGAGGCATCAAAATCAACAATCTATGAATTATCATTGTGGGTCAGATAGAGATAAACTTTAATATGAATGAAGAAAACATCTTCTTTTATAGCTATAATAGTGGTATTTCTATCTTCTTCTTTCTTTTGCTTAACTTTTTCAACCTTTTAATATCTCTTAAAGATTCAACGTTAAGATTTCTTATAGCTTGATTTTCACAATAATAGTAAACAAGTTTGGAATGATACTTTGATCTTCTTCTTGACTAACCTTAAGTTTTATTTGTTTATTGGTTATCACTTCTTCCTCGATTTCTAATGAAATTTGCCTTTGAACCCTTGTGAAACCTCGTTCTTTTCTTTTAGATTTTTCATTTAGAAGACTATCACTTACAATATCCATTATAAGTTTTCATTAGGAATAGAGTTATTGAGACTGACAAGAAGTATATCCCAACTCTTTGGTAACAAATTGAGAAGAAATAGCATTTGTAGCACATCATCAATGGTCATTTCTATCTTTGATGACTTATTGAAAAGTCCCTTAAAAATCTTCAAACGCTTAATCATATTTTGTGAATCTTTATATTCCAACTTCATCAATTTGTCTCACAAGATGTTCCTTATTGCGTGGCATCTTCTTTTGAATCTTCATTTAAGCTTTAATCCTGATTGATAGTCCTTTTTGTAATTCAACATTTTTGAACAAATATTGATTTGTGTATTTTTGAATCATAGCTACCTCTTTTTGATTTGATAATTGTCCATTCATTTTCATTCTTTCTATTTGGCTTGTTAACATTAATAATTGGCTCATATAAACCAATACAATACAAATAATCCTCTATCGTTGGCTTATAATATGAATAATTTTTCGTTGTTTTGAACATTTTACTGTCATGATTAATCAAATCCTCTAACTTAATTCACACAAGAAAATGACCATTTTAAACCAAAATTTTGATACCACTGTTAGAAAAAGCATAATAAAGTGAAAGTTTTATTTTTCTCTCTTTATATTATTAAAATGGACATTTAAAATAATATGAAAATAAGGGGGAAAAAGAAAATAATAATTTTTTTGTGGAAAGCCTTCAAAATAAAGGAAAAATTATGAGACCATAGGTCTGATAACACTTTTACTCTATCAAAGTAGGATTATAATGAAAATCTGTCTCATACAATTTTGTAAGCGCACGTATTTAGTTTTAAAGATATGAATAATTTGTCAAACTTTTTTTTAAACTCTAAGTGAAGTTTTCTTTTAATTGGAATGAATAGATTTTTTCTCCTCTATTTATAAAGTATTTGTGGAAGTCTTTTAAAATTCTTTAATTAGTGTTGGAAATTTTAATTATTTAAAAACCAACCTTTAAAATTTTTAATGAAATAATTGTAGGACTAATAAATATTTGTTGACACATATCCAACAACTAGATATCCCCATTGTCATGTCCTAAAATAATTCAATTAACTTTCACCAGCTTTAGCACCGATTTCATGCATATTTCAATTCATATTGAGAAAAAGATGGATCCTTTCCAACTGAAGGAATATTTCCAAAAGGCTTAAAGAATACAGCAAGCTCGGAAACGTAACAGCTTTAGAAAGATTACACACGTATAGCTCACATGGTCATGCATCTTGATTAGTTAATTCGCTGTCAGACACCCCGTCAAGCGCTTTGGAATAAAATGAATCTTCTTCATTCAACACCCGTCTGGCTCTTTTGGCGATGCAGTGAAAAGGATAGTGAGACAGGGATAAGCGTGAAAGATTTTGGTTGTTCAAATTGCATTGAGGGCCGGCCTCAGAGACGAGGAAGCGATTTAGATGGGAAGAAGGGTCATGTAAGAGTGGCCACTGCGGATAATTTATAGATCCAACTAGGGATCTTATTGCTTGATGCTAGAGTATGCTCTTTCTTGGTGTTGCTTGAATAGGGTCTCTCCTGTTTTATTATAGTTTACGAGACTAAATAACTCCATCACGTGATTCAGTACCTAGTTCCAATCATGTCTGGGTTTGGCTTTTAACAAATCAAACACCATCAGTGGAATTTATCAGCAGCCTACATTGGCAAGGACAAGATTCATCTAAAAGGTAACAACATTCAGAGTCCATCCATTTTCTTGATAGGTACTTCGGGTCTGTAGTCTAGGCAGGGTGATTGTACAGATTAATAAAGCAAAAAACTATGAGAATCTGGTGAAACAAATTCCAGAGGCATATCATAATTCCTGCCGGGACACTCTAAATTCCATAAGGCAACTTATCAAACTTAAAATGCATCCGATTCAATTCACTATTCTTTCTTCACAACTAAGATTATGTTTGATTGAACGTAAAGTTTTTAATAGAATGAAATGAAATAGAATATAATATAATAGTTTATAATAGAACATAAATGGATATAATATTAAAAATTTATTGTTTGAGAGATATAGAAGTGTTCATAATGTAATATAGTAAAATATTATTTAAATGAAGGATTTATAATGTAATATATTATAAAGTTGTTTATCATTTTACATTCCGTCATAAACTCTCTAATTCAGAAGTTTTTCGTTTTTATTGTTTAGGATAAAATGAGATGTAATATGAAACCTTCATCTTCCATCTTATTCCATTTTATTTTATTATAAAACCTCCTCCCAAACGATAGAATAATATTACATTTCATTCCATTCTATTATATAACTTTCAACCAAACATAGCCTAAGAATGACAACCATTTGAAGTGGTCATTCAAAGGTTAATTCAATAAACAAATACGCCATGAGAAACATAACCAAAATTTAAGATACCAATGCAACCTAAGAACATATCCTTGAGATGAGCATTAAATTTAAAGAAGGGTGACAGTGATTGCTACTGAATGCTATACGAAGGCCAGTTACAACAAATAATGAAGGTCCAAATTTGAGCCTAAACATGAGCAGTGCCTTGAGTAAATTTAGGATCCTCACATCTGTACCGTCCATCAGCTCCAATACCAAAACCTTTTGGATCTGCAAAAACATTCTCTAGTAGCTGGCTGCGTGGGGGAAGAGGGCTCTCATCTGCAAACTCAACAGCATCCTCAACTATTTCATCTATCTTCTTCTCGATGGCCTTAAATTCTGCTTCGCTAGCTAGGCTCTGCTCAATCATAAATTTCTTCAAGGCTGTGATGGGATCTTTGGCAGCATAGTGAGCCTTCTCGGCTGCCAACAAAGAACAGAAAGCGTAAGGGAGTGAAAAGGTGATGCACTCAAGGTCATAACAATATCAGGTCTCCAATCAATACCAGTGTGACTAACATCAAAGCAGCATTTCAAGAATAAGAAATAACAGACGATGCAAAAGCAAAGAAATGAGAGAAATCAAGGGATTATCATGGCAATTACACATTTTCACTATCCTGCAAAGGCTGGGATCAATCAAATCATCTTAAAGGTACATACAAGAGTTAAGCTAGAAAACAAATCATAAACTATCTGAAGGGGATTCAGGGATATGATAATTTTAGCTACTAAAATGCAACTTCAAACTTTATGGAACAGCAACATTCACTGAAGGCATTCATATGAATGAACTAAAAACAAACGCTCACCTGGGTCACGAAGCTCATCGGGATCAGCCAATGAGTGTCCTCTAAATCTGTAAGTCTCACATTCGACCAAAGTTGGCCCTTCTCCTTTTCTAGCCCTTCCAACTGCCTCCTTAGCCACCTCTTTTACCTTCAAAACATCCATCCCATCAACATGAACTCCTGGCATACCAAATGCTGGACCCTTCTTCCAAATCTGCGGATCTGAGGTTGCCCTCAAATGGGACATTCCAATTGCCCACAAATTATTCTCTACAACAAACACAATTGGCAATTTCCATAATGCCGCCATGTTTAAGCACTCAAAGAACTGGCCATTATTACAAGTTCCATCTCCAAAAAATGCCACGGTCACTTGATCACTGTTTGCTTCCTTCAAAACTTCTCTCCTATACTTCGAGGTAAAGGCTGCACCAGTTGCCACTGGAATCCCTTCACCAATGAAAGCAAACCCACCAAGCACGTTATGCTCTTTTGAGAACATGTGCATAGATCCACCTTGACCCCGGCAACACCCAGTGGTCTTGCCAAAAAGCTCACTCATTACAGCACGAGCTGAGACCCCCTTACTCAAAGCATGAACGTGATCACGGTAGGTGCTGACAACGTAATCATCCTGCCCCAAGAGCTTGATGAACCCAGTTGACACAGCCTCCTGTCCATTGTAGAGATGAACAAAACCAAACATTTTGCCTCTGTAATACATCTGGGCACACATGTCCTCAAAAGCTCTGCCCAAAACCATGTCCTCATACAGGTCCAAGCCTTCTTCTTTGGTAATCAACTAGGTACATACATAATTGAATAAATAAAAGCAACTAATATTGCCAATGTTTGGTTCATATAATCAAACCAGAATTCTTTAACTCTGAGTCTTAAACCTAACTAACAAGTTTTAGCAACCAAAAGAACAACCAGAAGCTTAGTTAAATGCGAAAAATGCAACGAGAATGAATGAGAATTTGAATGCTCTGAGCCATGATTACCAAAACTAGAATGTAAAGTTGCCACATTTAAGCTTCAACAGGTTAAATATGCTGTCTTTTCCATTTTTATTTGACACCCGAATATCAACCACCACTTAGAACTTAAGAGCACAAAACAGAAACAACAAAGCAAATTAATAAAAGGGGGACTTTAAAGATGTGGAATTGAGGTACCGGAGAGGAGCTTGATTTGATCTTCTTCTCCTTGACAACATCAGAAACTGTAACAATAGCATATCGACGGTGAGGATTGGCCTGATTCAACTTGTGGGAACGGAGCTTGCGAGCGGATCCAAAGAAGGAGGCAGAATTCTTAACAGGATCAAAGAGAAAGTTCATTTCTTGAGATCCGGAGGAGATCGTATTAACAGGCAAAGGTTGGGTGAACTTTGTCGCAGAGAAAGCTGACGGCATTTTCAAGCTTTCTCTTTTTTCTTTTGGTTTGTTTTCGGAACGAGAGAAAGTGATAGAAAAAGGGTAATGAGAGGGCTAGTATAAGAGGAGAAAACGGGGCGGAGGATACGAGGAACAAGGGCTTAGTTACAATCGCGCTGTGCTTAAGTGTGTGTTGTGGTGAAGTGTAAACAGAGGAAGAAAGGAGGGAGAGGGGATTTTGTATTGATACAGAAAAGGATTGAAAAAACTAAAAGAAGGCGAACTCTCAACTACGCGTTTGTCTCTGCATTTACAAGACGTTGACAACTGGTTCTTTTCCCTATTTGGCTTAGTAAATTCAGTTAGAAGTTTTAACGTTTGTGGAATCTCTGTTCTTGGGCCAGTTGGAAATTCGATGTCGTATGGTTTTTATTCGTTGCTATTCTAATAAACAGGAAGAATAAAGAAAACAGACTTGAGGCATCAGTAAGTAATTAACATCCGACTTGAACAAATTGTTTGGTAGCCATGTGCATTAGCGGATGAGGCTGAAACGTGGCTTTGGATGAGGTTTGTCATTTTCAGAAACTAATTCCTGCTTTCTTATTTTCCTTGCGCTTTTCCTATCATAATAGGAAACAGTGGAAAAGAAACTCCACTTGGAAACAGAGGAATGAGTGACACAGGGCATTTAGTAAACCAGCAAAATGAAATTCATGATATGTACGTCAAACTAATTAACTCTTTGGAGTATATTGGTTTTCATTGTATACATCTTTTCGCACAAATGGACATATAGTATCAATATGAACTTCCTGTACCAATTTCTCACTCCGCATGAAGCTGGGAGTGTTTAAGACAGAGCATGTGGCTGTAGCAATCAGCATACTTGATGTGCTGAATGCTGTTATGAATCACTTGTAAGCTGCTTGAATCTCTCACTGTACAAATTAATGTCAGTCATCTTGCAGCAAAAAGAGCTGACCAAAGAGTTCCATACTGATAGTTGTGGTAACATACCCTGGCTAATCATCTCCTCCAGCCACATTACAACTTCATATTGTCTGCCCATGGAGCAAAGACCTCGTATGACCATGTTATAAATATCAACCCCAGGCCTATATGATCTAATCAGCATCTCGTCCAAAAGCCTACTTGCTTCAACGAACCTACCATCTCTACATAGACCGTTCACTAGAACATCATAAGTTTCCTGGTCAGCAACGCAACCCACTTGTTTAGCCATTTTCTTCAAATACTGAACAGCCAACACTGAATTCCCTGCATTACATAGGCCTTTTAGCAAGATGTTGTACAATCTAACTGTTGGAACACAATTAGCCTGTACCATGTCCACTTCAATAACATTAACTGCTTCAGCAACCCTACCTTCCCGGGACAATGCCGCTAGTTTTGCTTCGTAAGTTAAAAGAGATGGTCTAAAGCCTCTTCCCCGTGTTTCATGAAGCACTTTATTGGCTTGATCTACCTTACCTTCTTGGTAAAGATCAACAGCCATGGCAGTATAGCTCTTCAAGTTGGGGACACAACCTCTGATTAGAGCGTCATTAATCTTTTCTTTAGTCACTTCTATGTCTTGACACTCACAGAGATCAAGAGAGCAATTATATCTTTTATGAGCCTTCAGCCCCTTCCTTAATATCTTATTAAGTACATCCAAGGCTACATCAACCTGCCCATTATCACATAAAGAATCCAAAAGGATTCTGTATATTGCAACATCTTCACCGCTTCCCTTTTGAGATATTCTCGAAAACATTGAGTACAGGAGATGGATTGCCTCATTCAACCTTCCATCAACACATAATCCTTCCATGAGAATCCGATAACTATCCCTACTAGGATAGCAACCTTGGTAATTCATCTCTAGGAAAATATGCAATGCAAGATCTGATCGATTTTGTTGACAAAGAGCACTCATAAGCAAATTCAGAGAATGAATACGCGACTTCACTTCCCAACCATAAGAATTGTCCAAGAAAAGACGATAAGCAGCTTCAAACTTTGAATTTTTCACCATTATATGCAGAAGGGTATTGAAAGATTCATTCCAATTTACACAGTTGAACTGAGGAATGGTACTAAACAGAGTTACAGCTTCATCCATTAGGCCAGCTTGAGCATAGGTCTTGATTGCTGTTACAAATACTGAATCCTTGCACTCACAGGAATCTTCTCGCATCTGATCAATGACTTCTTTCATCTCAGTGATACGACCAGAGTTTCCAAGGATTCCAATCATCGTAGCATACACTGGACCATTGTGACAATAGTTGGGGTATTTGTCTTTTACTTCTTTGAAAATTTGTAGAGCAGTCAATGAATTTTTCTGGTTCCTGATAATCAGAGAGAGTTGAGTTGGTGTTAGAATCCTCGGCCATCTTATACTCATGATTGTAGGAACATTGAGCTTGTAGCCAAATCAAACTGAAAAATGGTGGATGGAATAGAATTAGTCGACAAACAAGGCTTGGCATTGGAGAAGTTATCGAAAATCACGACAACCCAACAGAAGGGAAGAAAAGAAAATAAATGTAGAATACACCACATGAAATCCTAGAATCTCAAGCAAAAGCATTTTCAATGGAAAGAATTGCCACGACGATCCTCTTAACTACAGTTGCAGATAGGTCCTTCAAGTTTGTTAAAGCAGAGAAAGTGCTCATGGGACAGCTAAATAAGCATTTAACAGAACACTAAAGAATCCTCCTATGGAACTCCTAGTAAACATATGGAATAGCATTACAAATGAATTTACAAACACTCGAAATGGTAAGAACCAAAGGAATTGTAACTATAAAGCACTCAGTAACTATTCTATGAAATGAAATTACATATATCCTCCAATAAGCTATAGCAATCCAGAGAAATAAGTTACAAGTTTGCATTGTCGTACCTGAAATTTCTCAGCTACAATTTAAGCATAGCCACATATTTCCTCCACGTAACAGAATGCCAAGGTTTTCCAATTGCATTCCAAATTTTAACATAGCCAATCAATATATAGTTAGAAGACTCCTTGAGTCGGAAAACTAACACAGACTTTTTCAGAAGTAGCTAACAGGTTACAGAAGCAACATAGTTAATTACATACAACAGAAAACAGTTGTAGTGCCTGGCCAATACAAAACCTTTGAAGTTTACTGACGGCTACGTAGAAACATAGATGGAGCAAACGGCGGTGAAGAATCTCTACAGCGATGTCTTGAGCGGGATGAGAGGAGAGGACCACCGTGAATCTCCAGTATATGTATAAGAAAACGGAAACGGCGGGTTAAGTTGCCGTTTTGGACTGGGTCTTTGGGCCAAACTTTTCAAGGCTTAGCAATAGCCGACAATAACTTATTCGACAAAAAATTAAAATAAAAAGGAAAAATGGAATACGCTACACGGGTTGACGACAACGCTGGTGTTAGGACTTAGGAGCCAAGTCGGGTCTGCATCGCCCATTCTATTCTTCAGACAGCCTCCGGTTTCATTTGGTCAAAAACAGGTGCCTCTCATGTCTCTAATACTCCTTGATCTTTTTACGTAATTGATATATCTATACGGGCGGTTCTCTAAGATTCGTTTTTGGAGGATGTGCCGAGGTGGTTGAAGAATACGGTTGTCCTGCATTTTAGTTTCTGATTATTTTCTGAGGGCTTCTGTTGAAATGGCATCGCCTTTCATTATGGGTTTTTGTTTGTTTCAGTGGAACACAGAATCATATATGTTATTAGGCGTGAAATAGCTGCCTTAGATAGATTCTTTGAAAATTAGGGGATTAGGTGCTTTTCTTGCAAATAAGGAAGCAGATATAATATTAGGGGAGGTCTGGTTCTAGGATCTACAGTACTTTTCCCTGGAGACTCAGGAAATTGTGGTCTCTATTGGACTGGATGCTAATTGTCCTTGGTTTTAGGCTTCCTTACTCTGTCATCAGGGGATGGTTAATCTGCTTGTGGTTGTTAATTGGTTTGTCTTGTTTTGTCTTTTTGAGGATAAAACTTGCATAGTGCAGCAATTAGCGTTTGTAACATTAGGTATATCAGTGCCTTAATGCAAATCTTTTTAGAGTTCTATACTTTTTGATCAATTACTTGCTACGTTTCTTCAGGATAAGAGATTATTTGATAAGGCTTATAGCTATCTAAGATGAAAATAGAATTAAGCTTAAGTTTCTCTTGTCTGGATCTTTAAGGTATTTGATTTTGCATTAAGCTGAGGAGTTGAAGAGGTTACCCCTTGATAGATAGGAATTGCTTCATAGTCCTTGACTAAATCAAACTTTGTTCACTAAGCTTTTTGTGGTGGTAGGTAATTAGAGTTGTTTTATTCTATTGCATCTCATATCTTCTTGTCATCAGCTATTTCTTTTTTTTTTTTTTTCGCTGTTTAGTTTGTGAAACCAAATTTGATGCTTTTTAATTTTCTTTCCTACCATTCCATCCATTAAAAATCAGGTAAGAACACAGGCAACCCTGAACAGCAGCAACAGTGTAGTAAGAGAGATGAACCGACCAGGTAGGATGAGGAGGAGGGATGAGTCAGTGCTCACTCGAATGATCAGAACTGTTTTCACCTTCTTGCTGAACTCAGAATTTGAGATTCTTTTCTTGCTCTTCTTCTTCATTGCATTTTTCCTCTTCAAAGAACTCACGTCAAGGCCGGAGTACAACCAAATCCTAGTGAAGAAGCCCGATGGCATGGATTGGTGGCCTTACTAAAAAGAAGTGATGAGAACATTTGAATTATTGCCAAATGCCCAACCAACTTCTTGTTAAAGAGATGCCTTTGGTAAATGCGAATATGTAAGTTAGCAGGATGTCTACAGAATATGGACACTGGTCCTCTTCCTTGAAATATGCTGTTTTAGGCATCCAAGACTAGTAACCTTTCCAAATAACTTTATATGAGTGTGATTATATTTCCCCAGAGTCTAGTGAATCTATGTGTTATATAATTAACTGCATCTTTCTTACTGAATGATTCTCTGCAATAATCCGTTGGCTGAAGTAAAGATCAAATGGTTTTGCATAACAAAACCGTGGTTCTTTATATTTGAAGCAAAAATCTGGATCTTACGGCAACCGCTATGCTTGGATTTATGCAAAGGAGTAAAAATGGTGTAGAAAAGGTGATGTTAATTCTTGGTTAAATTTAATGTGATTGAAGGCAAACTGAGTTTTAAGCTTTAAAATTTATTTTAGCTCAATCAATAAAAAGAAATTAGGTCAATTTAAATTAAAATTAACGAATTAAATATGCAAATTTACACTTTAACTTGGCTCGTTCCAAACACTAGTAAGCATATGTACTTCTCGTTCAAACTTCAAGCAAAGTTCTGAATTTTGTCCTTGTAGGGACCATGGTTGCCATTTGTCAAGATCGATGATGCTCAAGTAGGAGCATAAAACTTCTATGATAGGTCAATGTATTTTCCAAAGTTAAATTTTCACCTTTGGATTCTATTGCAGGATGTAGTGGTACAAACGAAAAAGGTGCCAAGTCAAGCTGGTAACAGGTAGAGGGAGATTAGGTTTTTAGGGTAATAGATCTTGTTTTTATCCATCTCGAAACTAGCGGTGTTGGATTAGGCCTCTTTTTTAGGGGACTGTAGATTATAGCGCCTCTGTTCTTAAGAAGACCAACGACTATTGTATTGATGCACAAGTTCAGCAATTTTCAGACAATTCCAAATTACTCCGATTATGTGAAGGAGACTAGCATGCCCAACTTTGACACTGATAAGAGGCATAATGAGATTGTTGACTGAATACTTTTATTGAGATCCCATTGGATTCCAAATGACATAGGATCCAAACCCCAAAAGTTGTGATCATGCAAATGACACGATTTGGATTAGAAGATAATCCTGAAAGGAATAGATGACAGGCGATAATTGGTGTTTAAAATATAATTGGAAGTCAATATTTGCTTTCTACCTAATATTACCAATACATGAATCGAAATGAATGTGCTATTTTCTCCTAAAGCTAACAAGTTACACGGATTTGTCAATGATTTTAGACTGAACATGTTGCTATATGAGGGATCAATAGAGAATCAATTAGTGAAATAAACTTTGTATCTCCAATGCTGGCTTCCTGACGAACAATTCGATGCAGACATTCTTGGATTCCCTTTCTTGATATGCTATGTGATCAAGCATCTTCTTTTAAATGCGTGGTATGTTTCCCTTATTCCGCTTTTCCTTTTCTCTTTTGAACCTTTCCGCTAATCTTCATAAAAAAGACCACGTTTTGTACCAAACTTATTAGGTTGATGAATTCTGTTCAGGAGCTGCCCCTGAGGCTAGCAAGCCACCTTGTCCTGCTACTGTTACCCCTGTAGTTGTTGTTGTTGTTTCCGTAGTTGTAGCCGTTGCTGTGGTACCTGAAGTCATTAATTCTAAGATTAGTCTGTTATTATACAATATAACATACATGTTTGAAACATTAACGAGACTGGCACTTACCTGCTGTTGTGCTTGCCACTGACATTGAAGATGGAAGAGACAAGATACCTGTAGAACCATAGCTTTCAGGTACATAAGGGTACTGTACTATTGATGGATAGTGAAGTCCAAAACCATGACTACTATGTGCATATTGTGGATAGAATGGATAGTAATTCTGAAACATCCCAGGTGTCCCTGGCGCCGCGGGAGTGTAGTAAGGTGTAAATTGATGACCTCTATATACACCATAGTAATTCTGCTAGCAATATAATACCATCACAATTTAGTGAAACATCTCTTCAGAGAACTTGCTGTAGGTTACGGTTTTATAACTCACCAAAGGATATACCGCTTCTTGTATATACCCAGAAGGACCAGAATACCTATTATTTGATGTATAGAGAAAAAAAATGCAATAAAAAAAGTCCAGACAAAGAAATCAGTTTACTGTGATGTGAAAGAAGTAGAAAACGGCTAGGTAAGGTCGAGGTCTGAACTATCGACGAAGTTTTTTTTCTCGCTTACCCATATATTGAATAAGGAAACGGGTATTCACCGGTGTGTTGACGAATATTAGAGGACGACGAAGAACCAGGATATGCAGGCGGAGCCACTAGTCCAGGCGCCAGTCTAAACCTTCCTGAACCTGCAACTTTTGAGGGTTTTTGCTTTTATTAAATGAAAATGTAACTATTTAAATAGAATCAACATTTGAAGCCTGTACATGCTTCAGATGCACAACAGCAACATTTTCCCGTTCAAACATTATCGTTTATGATTGATCATTACTCAACTGAACATTCGAGGGATGATTAACATTTGCATTCACAGTAGGCATTAAGAAGATACCATCAAAGAAGCGTAAGAAAGAGACAAATATAGACATGCACCGTGTTGAGGAGTTGGTGGACGATTCTTTTGTGCACCGAGTGAAGCAAGATTGCAGTTTGCCCTCCTACCATCAATAACAGGAGAAGGATTTTGGCAAGCCCTCATGGCTGCTTCCGGATCCTTGAAAGTAACCTATCGGACATAGCAGCAGAAGACCGATCTTTTACCATTAAAATGATCGAGCAAAAGACATAATGAAATAGCTAGGAGGCAAATTTAACGAGGCTTACAAAGCCATAACCCTTGGATCTTCCAGTATTCTTGTCTGTAATAACGACGGCTTCAAGGATCTCTCCAAACTGCTCAAAATAGCGTTTCATAGTATCTCTTTGCGTTTCCCAAGCCAACCCTCCAACGAAAATCTTTGTGAAAGTTGTGTCATTGTAAAGTCCTGGACTGCCACCACCAGCCACCGTCTGGAATGCCCTTTCTTGAGACATGACGTTATGGGTAGAACCCAAAAAAAAAACCCAGATAAAAACAAGAAAAAAGAGAAAAGAACCAAGAAAAAAGGCCACCGCAAAATAAGATGAAGCAATCCCCTCTCACCCCAGAGAGGCCAACCAAATATAGGAAGGGGGAAAGAAAACAGAAATGGCAAATAATGCCAGAAGAAAGAGCCGTTTGTTTTTTGACGATCACATCAATCAAGACTC
>JAOTAY010000159.1:1020-15826 GCA_025629805.1 Erythroxylum baracoense | reverse complement strand
GTGTCTCATTTTTATACACCCTCTCTTTTTTTACCACAAATCAAGGATTGACAAAATATTTTATACCAAATCGAGAATTTAGCCCCAAATATAGCATGCTTTCTTTTTCCGATCCAAGAAAGTAATGATCCTTATTGGAATATGTACACTCCGGGATTGCAAAACCACCCTAAATTCTATTGGTCTAACAATGTAGGGAATCATTTAGGACATCAAGAACTAGTTGAATTCCAATATAATGAATACAGTTCATAGGATTCAATGCTAGACAAAATCATAGATGAGCTCATAGATATGGAAAAGAACTAGAAGAGGTTGGAAAAGAAGTTTGAACAAGTAACAGAAGATTATGCATTTTCTATTCACAATCTAAAGGTTTAAATAGGCTAGCTTTTCAGGGAATTTTGTAAGCAGAGTGTGAAAAACTTTCTACGCAGTATGAAAGTAAATTCAATAGAGCCATGTCACACTTAGGAATGGGGTAGAGCCAGAAGAACCAGCGAGAAATCAAGCTAATCCTGATCTTATAAAAGACCAAGAAATTAAGAAAAAGGATGAAGGAAAGGATGGAAACTCCTCATACTATCTGTCAGATCTTAGTACACCATGTTTGAACATAAAAAATTCTAGGATAGATGTTCATGTAAAGAACCCTACCCTTTGGTTGATGATGGTAAAGAGACATTCAACATGAATGATGTAATTAAGAATCTGAAGGTTAGTAGCTCATTCAAGATAATTGATGTGTTCAAATATTCTGAAGAACAAGAGGACGAAGAACATATGACAATAGACATTGAGTTTGAAGAAAGTATGGAAGTCTCTATTCAGCAAGTAAAAAAAGTTGTGTAAACGAAGGTGATTACCGGAGAAAGAGAGAAACTCACCTTCTTACGAGATAAATTATTGTATTCGAAGGAATATTCAGGGAGTTTTATTATTCCTTATTTTATTGAAAATTTGTTAAAAAAGGACATTACTGAGCTTAATTGGTTTTTTCAACTTTATTAATATTGTCCTTATGATCATTTTACAGTTTGTAGCTTACTCGCAAGCTACAAAACTGATGTTGAATGAGAAGGGTGGAAGTAAGCTGCTTATAATTGATCCTGGCTGAGTCTTAAAGAATGAAGGTCAAGCTAATGACCGTAAATTAGCACGTTTAGTAGTTAGATTTAAATTGTTGCGTAGTTAGGTTTGTTTTAATTCTTCAATAAGTTTTGAATGATTTGGAACGGTTTGGATTGTTAGTTTTTTTGCTCTCTTAACTCACATGTAAGATAAGGCAACACTCTCGATATCAAGCAGATTAGATCTCAACACTATCGCCATCACCACCTCTATCACCATAAATTGTTTCATGTTCTAACCCTTTTCTTTCATTTTTGTTAACATTTTATTCTTATGTTTTTCTTATATTGTGTTTTATGTCCCCCTAGTGTGTTTGTGTACCCTTCTCACATTGAGGATAGTGTGTTGTTCAAGTGTGGGGAGGGTTATGTGTTTTGTTTTGTATGTAATTTTGCATATGGTATGATAGCGTTAGGTTGCATTTTATGAACTGTATGAATATGTCAATGGCTTAGATAAAGTGAAATTTATTTAATTTTGAACATAGTCTAGTAGGTTACAAATGATCATTAGCTCACAAAATTAGTGAATTAGGGTTCTTTAGATAAATATACAGCTTAATTAGGACTTAGTGTAAATTTAGCACCCTATAGGTTGTTACATTCATTCATAATTTGAGGCCTTTTAACTTAAGTAGCTTAACTAGTATTTTCATGGAAATAAGTAGCTTAAACAACAAGGTAGGTAATAAAAATAAAATAAAAAATAAAATTTTTTTGTTAAATAAATCAATATTCTGCTGACTTTCGGGTTATGAATAGAGCTAATAGCCAATTGAAAACCTGATAATAGCTGAGTAACCGGATTAACATGCATCACAACTGTGTGCCTGAGCGTCAAAAGGCTATAATGACATTTCAACCAAGTTGTTTAATAAAAGTATGACTAAGTCGAGTAACTAGATTGACATTCATTATCAATGTTTGCCTCCGCATAAAAAGACTAAGTCTATGTTCAAAAATAAATAAATATATAATAAAAATAAAATAATGTTTGTGTTCCATAATAAACCTACCAGACTTGTAGCAAACTTGACTTTTTATGAAAATATACTTAGGAACAGTTACATAGTCGAAAAGAACAAAGAATTATTAATATGTGTATACAATTGGAAGTGGTAAACAAATTAACACTTAGATCTAGATTAAATTGTATATTTAGTTCAAAGACTTTAGAGATAGATTTTGCTTGTTAATGATTAGATATAACCTATAGGATTGTGTTTAAGATTAAATTTATTTCATGAAGTCAAAGTCATTTCCTCATTATTACATTGTGTGATGTGTGTTGTGTGTTTGTTGTTTTGTTTGCTCGAGGAGAAGCAAACATTTAAGTGTGGGAATGTTTATAGTTGTGATTTGCATTGTGCTTTAGGGTTTGATTTGTTAAGTATTTAGCATTATTTTGAGTGTTTAGTGTGTATTTAGGTTTCAATTGTGTTAGTTTATGTGTTTAATTGTTTTTATGGGTTAGTATAAGTCTTTGAGCTTAAATGTTATATTTTTTAGAAACCTTGATGGGTTTGTTAGTGTTTTAGGGTAAACGGCGAAGAACGGAGAAGTTTTAGAGAGCTTTGGGCTAAAAGCACGACCCACGATCATGTCACAACAGCCCATGATCGTTACAAAAAGAGGCAACCTAAAAGGACCCTAGCCACGATCATGCACTTTGGACCACGATCGTGACAGAAAGGTTTAGGCGCTGGCCATGATCGTGATCTACGTCGGCCTAATACAAAAACTCAAATTTTACGAGATTTTTTGGACTGTTTCGACCCTAGATTAAACCTAGGTTTCCAAGATATAAAAAGAACATTACAAGATAGAAAGAGTAGCCTTGGATAGAGGTTTTCACATCAAAAAATTTAGAACCATAGAGAGCTATTGAGAGATTCGAGGAAGGAGACAAAGCTTGACGTGAAGTACTTCCCGAAACAGATGGTTTCCTGCCGTTGCTGCCTCCACGAGTCTGTTCTGAGCATATTTTCCAATTTATTTAAATTTTGTCGATGTATGAAATTGAGATAATTGTCGAGAATATGTCGAACATCGATTTTTGTTAAAACTCACCTTCGGGATTTGATTCTTGATATTTATGAAATTTGATTCATTGTGTTTTATTTGAGTTATTTTGTGATTCAATATCTGTTCTTAATTTGGGCTAACGAGAGTTAGGTAAATTGATAGATAAGAATTGAATCAAATCAGATCGAGCATAGGTTTCCGATAGGTTAATAGACAATTTTAGAACTAATTTAGGTTTTAGGTCAATTATGAATCGAGAGATCACAATTCCATAATTTAAGTTAGGCATTATCAATTAGTGTTTAAAGATTATAACTCGAGATAGAGTAATCCACCTTAGGACTGTCTAGACCTGGTAACTCGATAATTGCATAATTGATTAGATTTTTAGTAATTTCGGACTAAAACCCCCTTTCCCTCAATTGTTAGCTCCTAGACTGATTTTGGATTAGGCTGTGTGATTTGCTATTTGTTTATTATTTTTGACATTTAATTCTCGTAACTGATTGTTTAATTGATTAATTTTTTACATTGTTTGCTTATTTTAGATTATTGCATTTTAGTTTCACCTTAGATTTTAGGGTTAGATTACCCCTCCTCGTGAGATTGATACCTTAGGTACTATACAAACGACCAGTGCGCTTGCGGTATTATCGAGGTTTAAATAGTAAAACTTAGCACACGTAAACATGCGATCAAGTTTTTAGCGTCATTGCCAAGAAGGCAATAGTTTAGTTCTTTAGTCTAAGGCTTTTTACTATTTTTTTTAATTAAAAGCAAGGAAAAATTTTGGGGCTTAAAGTGGAGACACATCAAGACATCTTAGAATGAGAATGAGACATATGAAGATTTGAATGTTAAGAAGAGATTAAAAGAGGATGTATATTATAGGGAATAAGGGACTCTTGCAGATTTGAATGAGCCCCAATTTAGTTGGGGAAATCATCATCCTTATATGAAGCCATACATTTCGAGGTGGCAGAATCACCTAGATTTCTATTAGTCCAATAATGCAAGTTCTCATATGGGGCATCAAGACCTATTTGAATTTGAACAAGAAGAATCCAGTTCATGGGATTCCAAGCTGGACAAAATCATGTATAAGCTCACGGACATGGAAGAGAACCAAAAGAGATAGAAAAAGAAGTTTGAGCAAGTAACTGAAGATCATGCCTCTTCTATTTATAATCTAGAGGTTCAAATAGGTCAGCTTTCTAGGGAATTTTGTAAGCAAAGTGTGAAAAACTGTCTACACATAATGAATGTAAATTCAATAGAGCCATGTCAGGCTATCACACTTAGGAATGGGCTAGAGCTAGAAGAACCAACAAAAAATCAATCTAAACCCAGCCTTAGAGAAGACCAAGAAATCAAAGAAGAGGATGAAGAAAATTATGCCAACCATCCCTATTATTCACCAGTTCTTGATATACCATATGTGAACATCAAAAAATCTTGGGGAGATGATTAGGAAAAGAACTCTATCTTTTGGATTGATGTGTTAGAGTAGTGCTCTAAAGACAATCACCTTTAGCACTTTTGTACAAACTTTATTTTGATTAATAAAATGAAAGACATTTTTCATTGATTTGATATTCATTTATATATGAACTGATATTGATCTTAAATTGAATTAATGAAGTCCATGATATAAAACATAGTATGAAGGATATCATGATAATGGGATTCTTATCATGTGCAATTATGTTACTATCTAAATAATCCCTAGTCATAGGATTAATAAAATAGTACATTATTAATCCAGTCAGACTAGCACATATTATACTATATGATTTAATCAAGCAGTGGATCTTATAAACTGTAAGAATGAGATGTTTAAAGTTAAAATATGGATGCTTACTAAAGGTAGTAAGTACGTAGGATGACCTGCTATGGGATTATCATATGGATGATCTATCGAATGTCAATGATTAATCTCATCATAGCAATGGTGTAAATATCCTTAGACTTGAGGCATTCAAGGATATCTTGGATATAAATCCTGTGCTTTGACACCATTCCTTGTTCCCTCAAGACGAGGTCGCTCTTAGGGTGGTGATTGGGTACAGCTATTTATGTTCAAAGGTAATTGGGTAGCCAATAAAGGATTTACTAAGCCTGATAGAAGGAGATGATACCCATGGCCTCTTGTTGGGGTCATTACTTGGGAGTCTCTAGCCTGAGCAGGTATTTTTCATAAAGAGGGTCTTCGATGACACATATAAGTAATGAGATCCTAGAATAAGAACTAACATCACTTAGACTAGATGTGATGTAGTCAATCTAGTAGGAGTTGACACATATCCCATACTCTGAACCAAGTGTGGTATAGTATGGTTAAAGGACGAATTGCATAGTAATTGTCTATGGAAAGGTTTATCAGTTAGATAATTAACTATCAAAGACTTTGTGTGTTAATGCACTTATATTCTAGTAAATAGGCAGGATGATGTGTTTGAGTTAAGAGTTAATTCAAGTATCTAGAATAGCCAGGAACCTAAGGGTCATACGCATAAAAGATCGAATGAAAAATATGTGTGTATGGCATATTTTAAGCAGGCCAAGATCATGCCTAATAGGGGTACGATCATGGTCAAAGGCGAGACATGCCACGATCGTGACAGAGGCCCCGATCTTACACATATAAGTGAGTTCTTCACTTATGTATACAAACAACTTTCACTTCTTACATACTTAAGTGATAGAGAAAGGGTTCTAAAAGTGTTCTAGAGAGAGTGAGAAGAGTTCTTGAGTTCTCTTCTTACAATTCATGCAAATGTCGTATAAATCAACATACATGCAAGATAACCTTGATCTATCTTCTATCATGTTGAACATCTTCTTGAATTCATGAAGTTTGGTGTTCTAAAACCCTTACACATTGTTTCATCTTCCTTCTTTGCATATTCTTAGGTGATCAAGGAAGGGTTTGGTGTTTGCAACAACCCAAACAAGGAGAAGAAACAAGAAAGGAGGAGACACACAAGGTAAAAGTTTTGTTATTTCATGTTCCTTACATATTCTTACACGCATGTGAGATTCTGTGGTTTCCGGGTTGTCATAGTGTCAGAATCTTGATTCCGACACTTCCTCTGCATCTGCATGTCTGTGATGCATGCAACCATAGCTAACCCAGTATACCCACATTCTGGCGTATATAAAACACCATCTTATGAACATATCCTCTAACTATCATCATACATGCTTCATTCAAAAAATCAAGAAGAGTAATGCTTTATATTTACTTGTTTAGCTTCAAAGCCTTCAAATCACTCTTAACCCTGGCCTCTCAAGCATCATCATTTATCACCATTGTAGGGAGGAAAAAGGTTCGTTTTTATCATCAAGGTGAAGGCATGAATAGTCAGAGTGGCAAGGTGAAGAATAATAACAAAACTTAACATTGAAGGTTGGAGAAAAGAGAGTGTCGTATAGTAATGGAAGAAGAGAAGAAAGCATCGAAGAAGATTAAAGCATTTGTCCAAATGAAAGACAAAATTAAATGTCTTGCAAATGAAAATATCGTGGGTAGGTGTGTGGCATGGCAAGTGACACTTGAGACAATTGATAAATAGTAGCAGAAATAAGTGTCAGATGGCAATAGAAATTTTGATGAATGACAGTATGATCTATTGACAAGTGTCATTTAAAATTGGGAGATGATTGGAGTAGAAATTGGAGGACAAATTGGTCATGTGTCACCACCTTATGGTCCCCAAACGGTCCTTTTAATAACTAGTTCATTTGTCCTCTAATTTCTATTCCAATTGTCTCCCAATTTTAAATGACACTTGTCAATAAATCATATTGTCATTCATCAAAATTTCTACTACCTTCTGACACTTATTTCTGCTACTATTTATTAATTGTCTCGCCACTTAGCATTTTTCTTTGTCCAAAAATTACCCAAAATTTTAGAAAATTTCCTAAATTTCAACAAAATTCTAAATCAACGTTTATATTCACCAATCAATTTTCAAGACATATAATCCACAATTCACAATATAATCACATTTATAAATCAATTATACCCGGTAAACGTCAAATGAGTGCATGAACAATCATTGTAATGTTTGAAAATTTCAAATTTATGTGTACGTAAATGTATGAGTATGAAATGCATTTTCTAATTTTCTCATTAATGTCTCTCATGTATAATATTTTAGGGTTCTAACCCTTAGTATGGGAAAACATGATGTTACATTCATGCTTTTCTAGCTAATAGAATATTGACCAAATTCAATTAAATAACCAGCGATAGAGTAACGAGAGGTAGGATAACTGACATAATTATAATATGAGAAAGCTTGAAGTTTAAGCTAAACACTAACTTTTAACATAATAACTTAATGAGATGTACCTTTAATATACTTCAAAACATGTTCCAAGGCATGTAAATGGGTTATTCGAGGTTGTTAAAATACTCAACATTTGAATAAAAAATGGGAGATCTAGTCTACTATAAGTAAGATAGTTGGGTTTCCCAATGAGCATCATATAATAACTGGGATTATCCAAAATCTCTCTAACATCAACAACCAAATGATGATTAATAGCTAAGGGAGTGGATATATTTTTGGCATCAAGAGTTATAGTTTTAGATAATAGTTTAATAGTAAACTTCTTTTGAGTAAGAGTAACACCATGAGAAGTATGACTAACTTTAAGACCTCAGAAATAATGCAATTTTTCTAGGTCTTTGATACTAAATGTTGAATAAAGACATTATTTTAAAGCCTACATTTCACCATGATTAGAGCCAGTTACCAAGACGTCATCAATAAAATAGCTAAAATGGTAAGATTATAACCTTGTTTCTTGAAAAATAAAGGGTAATCATTTTTGGATTTAATGCATCCTAACTACTTAAGAGAGATATACAGTTTATTAAACCATTTCCTTAATCCTTGATCCTTGATTAAGGCTATAAAGGTATTTTTTGAGTTTACAGATCTTGTTATGAGGATTATCTATACCCTCGAGCATTTTTATGTAAACTTCTTCCTCCAAGTCACCATGTAGAAAAGAATTGTTAATATCAAGCCAAAACATATCCCAATTTTTGCGAGCTACCAAATAAATGATAGTTCTAGTGGTAGCCATCTTGATTATAGTAGAAAAGGTCTCTGGGAAATCATACTAGCCTTTTCTGAGGTCTGAGTTGCCTTTAATGACTAATCTAGCTTTAAGTCTCTCCAAGTTCCCATCAGAATTTAACCTGACCTTATAAATCCACTTATAGGGTACAACCTTTTTTCCTAGAGGGAGATCAATATCATCCTAAGTATGTTTAGCCTATAAAGCCTTAATCTCTCCTTCATTACTAAAACCTAATTTCGATTAACAGAAGCCTCTTCATAGGAACAAGGTTTAGTGTATATTGTGAGGCTGGAAAAATGGGCTTGGTGAGAGAGAGGTAGGTGATGAAAATGGATATATTGCACCAATGACAGGTAATAGTGGTGCTATCAATATAAGAGCAAACTTACTCCTGTAAATAAGTGAGAGCTTTATGAATTTTAGTAGATCTTCAAAGAGGAGGGAATTGGTGTATAGGAGAAGTAAAAGGAATAGGTTATATTGAAGGAGTAGAGGTAGGCTGGACCGGAGAAGTAATATCAAGTTGAGATGAGGGAAAAGAGAAGTTATTAGAAGAAAAGGACAAGAATGGAAAATTTGTACCAAAGGTGGGAGAGGAAAGAATAGAAGATGAGAATTTTTTTTTTGAAGAATGGAATTATGAAAATGATGGAGACTTTAACATCCCTAAAAGAGATGATCTTGCTAGTAATCAAACCAAGCATATTGTAAGCCTTCTTACTATAAGGATATCCTATGAAGACATATAGATGCGCTTTGGTTTCAAATTTAGCTTTGTGTTTTATAGGTGTAGCAACAAAACAAAGGCATCCTAAAGTTTTGAAATGTTGATATGGTGATGGTTGATAATATAGGAATTCATAAAGTGATTTTCATTGTAAAATGAATAAAGGCATTTTGTTTATGAGGCAGTGGTAGTGAGAAGGAATTCACCCCATAATTGTATTAGCAGGTTGACTTTAAAGAAGAGGGACCTAAGTGTATTAAGAAAATGTCTATACTTCCTTTCAACTCTTCCATTTTGTTAGGGAATACCTTAGCAGGAAGTGTGGTGAATAGTACCCTTGTTGGCATAAAATGATTATACTTGATTGTCACAAAACTCAAGACCATTGTCTGGTATAAAAATATTAACAATAACATGAAATTATGTTTCAATGAAAACAATAAAGGATTTAAAGATAAGGAAAGCGTTGCTTTTATATGATACAAATGAGTCCATATAGCATGTGAATGATCATCAACAACAATTAGGACGTATTTATAGCCATCATATGTAGCATGTTGATATAGACCCTATATGTCTACATATATGAGTTCAAAAATACATCTAACCCTAAAAGAACTCAGGGGAAAGGACTTTCTATAAAACTTTGGCTTAGGAAAAATGTAACAAATTGAATTAGAGTTATGTTTACAAGACTTAAGAACTTCAACATAGTTTATAGAGGAATAGGGAATGTGACCTAATCTACAATGCCACAAATCTGTAGAAACATTGAAAACTATGTTACAATTATTTAAAGGAGCATAATCAAGATTAGAAGATCCACTAATTGTAAGTTAAGCCATTGTCTTCTTATTGAGCAACTTGAATTTAGTGGGTTAAAACAATAAGCTAGGGAAAAGTTGTTTCATTAATTTGCTAGCTGAAAGGAGATTAAGCTAAAAATCAGGGATATACAGTATATGACAGAGGGTTATATTAGGGATAACTTGACAGTACCTATATGTTTAACTGGGCCTTTACTGCCATTGGGTATAGTTAATAGTGAAATGATATGGAACAGGTTTCCAAGTATCAAAAATGTCAAGATGTGGGAAAATGTGATCGGTAGCTCCAATATCAATTATCCATTTCAAATTAGTCTTAAAAGAAAAGAGATATAAGTAGTCACCTGCCATTATAGCAGAGGATGCTACAGGACGAGAGGGAAAAGCCTCCAGATTATGATGAGACAACAAAGCCAAAAGCTGTTGATACTATTCAAAAGTGATATAAGGAATACCATCAAAAACTCCATTAGCTTAAACATTAGAAAAGCCATCATAATTAGGAATGTTAGAAGAGACAGATGGACAATCAGAAGGACCCATATTAGTAGCCAATCTTTTGTTTCTAGCATTTATTAGTTCAAGATGAAGTTTAAAGCAACGATCCACAGAATTTCCAAGAATCTTACAATGTGTACAAAAGTATTTGTTTCTTTACTAGAGTTGTTCCTTTGAGGAACAGGCAGAATTTATGTAATTATTTAAAAAAACCTTTGTAACTTCTAATGTGAAACCAAGGCTGCTGAGTCAAAATTAAGAGGACTAGTAGTAGTATTATAAATCTCCGTTTATTATTCCTCGTGTAACACAAGTTTTTAGGCCTAACTAATAAAAGGGAGAGGCTTCATCATATACTTCTAATCACTTTATAATCATCATTTAGGCCAATAAGAAATTGCATTAATTGCTAATCCTGAAAAATCTTATTGAAAACTTGGACAAAACCATAAATACAGGAGAGAATCGCATAATTTCTTGAGTTTGGTCAAATATGACGCCATATAGAGATTACCTTAGTTAATTGGACAATTCTCTTTCTGTCCTTGATAAATCTTAGTCCCCGCAGAATGACCATACTTGGTCTCCAATTCTTTCCACATCTCTGTAGTAGTAGAACAATACAATAAAATGTCGACAATGTCTTCATCTACCAATTTTAGAATCCAAGAGATTATCATTTTATTGCACCTTTCCTATTACGTAGACGTGGGAAATGAACCATTAGGTTTGGGATGCTTTCCATTAACGAAGCCAGGCTTGCTGCAAGCAAGAAGATCAATTTCACAATATCGTCTCCAGTTGGTAAATTTGTCACCAGTAAGAAGTTTTGTTGAGAGCCTAAGGTTCAAATGATTGAAATGATTCATATAGAACTCATGAGTAGAGGATCTTTGGCAAATGAATTGACAAAGTTTTCATTTAGAACGTGAGTAAAATGAGAAAGAGTTTCAGACACTATTGAAATCCAAATTCTAACTAAGGTAAAAGGTCAAACAGTGAGGGTGCAAAAAATTGGTGTTGGGTCTACAAATTTTATGTAAAACTAGACCAACCGATGAAACAAATCGACTGAAGAAAAGAAAGAAAATATACTGTGTTTGAAAATATTTTTTGAAGATTCAATTAAGCTTAATCTAGCTCTAATTCCATATCCCATTTTGTAACTTGATGTTTAGACCTTAGTCAATAGCAGAAATGGTGGAAAGTGAAAATAGAGATAAATAAAGAAAAAGGTTTGATTTCGCTTTCTTTATTCTATTAGGCTCTTCTCTGTACATGTTTAGATACAAAAGAATAAAAGAATTACATTATATTAGTTAGCTAAAACTAATTGATTATGTGGCTATAACAAACTTGTCGACATGTTCGGCAGTTTTCTCCAACATGAGAAAATATTGGTAGAGAAAGGATTAGATTGGAAGAAATTGGAAACAGAAACAGAAGCTAAGAAAACGAGTACTATACAATCAAGCAAGCCATCAAATGCACAATTGAGTAGGCATTCGATTGTATAGTTGACTAGGTCAGAGTAACAAGGGCTGCAACAAGGAAGGAGAATTTCAAGGCAAAACCGAGGCCAGAGGTTAATCCATTGGGAATGCAAAACCTAAGCAGGCGTTGTTGTAGGAAAGATGCAAAGATTGGTGGTAGATAGATTTATAATTGGAAGATGATGGCATGTCTGTATTTTGTAAGGATTTTGTGTGGAATTATCATTATTTCTGAAGAACCGTTTTCAAAAATCAGCTACTAGTTTGCAAACGCAACACGCATAAATCCCTCAAGCTGTTGTTTCATGAATGGTTTAATCAACTTTTCGAGATTTCCAATTACTTAGTACCTATTAGCCATGTTTTCGTATCAAAATGATAATACAACATTTAGATTCATAAGGATGATCAAAAATTTTGATCTATTTCCTAAGCTGCTTCAATTTATTTATTATCGCCCTTTTTCTGCCAGACAGCAAATTTTACATGTGGGTGTTAGAAAATTTTACCATAATATTTGTTTATCATCCTTTAATTTCATAATTCGTATATTTTAGTAATCACGTGTATGTCATGTGTTTAATAAGCCTGCTAACATATCGTGACATATCGACATTGTGACTATGTGATTAATAGCAAGTTATTTTATGATAAATAGAAATTTTGAATATTTTATTATTTTTTTTAATAATTTTGGTTAGTATTATAAGACTAAGTAAAAATCGAATTTTTTTATATTTTACACTAATTAAAAATGGTAGTTGTACTTTTTATTGCTAAAGTTTAGTATTATATATCATTTATACCACCATTTTCAAAATAATAAGGATATTTAAAATTACAATATGTTTTTTTTAACATATGATTTTTATTAAGAAAAAGAACAAACTTTATGAATTGAAGGCATATATATATATATACATAGGAATCATCAATGTTATATGAAACCTATGTAACATTAGTGGGTGATACCTCCTAGTCCTGAAATCAACCTTAATCTTTGACTTTTCACAATTCTTGATCCTCTTCCTAATTCTTTATATTAACTATTAATGGATTTAATGTCTCATTGAGAGTTCCAAACAAAGTTATAAAACCTACTATTCATGAAAATTTCAGGTAAAAAAATTATAATTTTGGAAAACAATTATAATCCATTTATTTCAAACTTTGGCATATTTTTGTAATTGAATCCTATCGTTGGATGATAAATAGTTGAAGTTTTTATTGCCAATCTTTTTTAAGATTTTAATGTTTGCGTTAAAATTTAAGTTAAACCTAACATTTTAATATATTAAAATTATATAGATTAAATTCTAGCAGAGAATTTTTAACCTATTAATATTTCGTCAATCAAATATCACGTTAACATTAAAATGACTCTTTTCCCTCCTTTATACAAGATTGTTTCATGATACGTAACATTTGTGATTGATAGGTCTTACTCCCAAAATCAACCTTAATCTTTGACTTCTTGCAATTCTTGATCCTTTTTCCTAATTCTCTATGTTAACTACTAAAGGTTTTAGTGTCTCATCACGACTTCCAAACAGAATGACACAAACCTATTATGTATGAAAAACTTGTTGGGAAATCAATCGTGACACAAACGCAAAAAAAAAAACTTTTATGGTTTCCAGATTGCAGCTCAATAATTGAATTACGTGAAAAATATATCATAAAAGTTAATTGAATTGTACCTTATACAAATTCTTGCTGAAACCGTTTTTATGAGGTGTATAATTCACTATAGTCAGAGAATTCTTTAAAATCATTATTGATTATGAACAATGGAACATTCTATCTAATTACTTTAAAATGACAAATTTTTTAGTGACTTATTCAACTATCTCCATACTATTTACACTGTATCTAAGTACTACTAAATGAGCTATCTTAAATATAAAAGGTCGTAAGTACCATCAAAATATAGTAACTCTAATATGAAATGTCATAATAATCTCAAGTCTAAGGATCAATTATACAGTCATTGTTATGAAAAAAATCCACAAACATATAAATAATATTTCATTTGGAATCCTCATAACTAGGTCAATTCAATGAACTTATTCTTTGATAAGTAGTGACACTTTTGTTTAAATATCTCCATATTTTAATTTAAGAGATCAATTACTTTGTTTATAAAAAAGAAACATAACATATGTTAGTTTTACTATTTCATCAATATCCTATCTTGATGAAATTACAACTGGGAACAATTTATAGATCATACATAAATGTAAATTGAAACCTATAATTGTAATCTCATCATAATTTCAACTCTGAAGTAATTATTCTGAGAATTGATTAAAATAATAATCTCATACATAAAATTATAACTAACTGATTAACTGCAAAGGCATAAACTGACAATCTCCTACTTAGACTAAATTCAATTGCCTATGTATACCATATTCATCCATATGTCGGTCATGACTCTTATGAGGGAATGGCTTAATAAAAGGATCTAAAATATTCTCTTTAGTCGGAACTTACTCTAACATTATGTCTTTCCCCTCCTCTGTCTCACTAATCAAGTGAAATTTCGTGAGGAAATGTTTGGACCCTTGAAAAGGTGTTGTTTCCATTACTCATACAATGGCATCATTGTTTTTATTGTATAATACTATTGACTCAACAATGATAGGAACCACTTTAAGTTTGGTGATGAATTTCTTGATCCAAACTACTTATTTTATCACCTTTGAAATGAAAATGTACTATGCCTCGGTCATAGAATCTATAATAGTTAGCTACTTGGAACTCTTCCAACTTACCACACTATCATTTAGAGTAAAGATGTTCTTTGATTATAATTAGTTATCACTTAGATCAGACTAAAAATTAGCATTTGAATTAGGCTTGGTCATTGGGCTCAGGCTTGACCTAGTCTAAAGTCAACAAACTAGGCCCGGGTTAATAGGGCCTCTGTGTTGGACCAATGGTGGTTGACAAATTAAATCCTTCTATGTTTTGATAATAATAAAATGTATAGAATTGGTTAAG
>JAOTAY010000158.1:0-16494 GCA_025629805.1 Erythroxylum baracoense | reverse complement strand
GGAAAGTGCCCAATGACTATGTCAATGGGTTGTTTTGCTCATTAAAGGCACCCAGTGATTGTGTCAACTAGTTGTTTTATTCACAAAAGGTGCCTAATGAGCAGGCCAATGTGTTGTTTTTTCACTAATGGTGCCTAATAACAATGGCTTGTTTTCTCATGGAAAGTGCCCAATGACTATGTCAATGGGTTGTTTTGCTCATTAAAGGTGCCCAGTGACAACGCTAAAAGATCATTTTTCTCATTAAACGTGCCCATCGACTGTGTCCACTACTTGTTTAGCTTGTCGAAGGTGCTCGCGACCTTGTCAATGGGTTGTTTTACCACCAAAAATGTGCCAATGGGTTGTTTCCTCATAGAAGGGCTCTTTTCTTTCTGAAGGTGCCCATCAAATATATGCCAACGGGTTGTGTTCTCACTGAATGGGCCCCAGCGACTGTGCCAAAGGGATGTTTTATCATTGTAGGTGCCTAATGACCATGCCACCACTAAAGGTGTGCCAATGGACTATTTTCTCACTGAAAGCACCTAAGGATGACATCAATGGTCTGTTTTGCCCACTATAGATGCCCAATAACAATGCCAAAGGGATCTTATCTCACTGAAGGTGTCCAACGATCGTGCCAATAAGTTGTTTTGTCTCTAAAGATTCCCAGTGACCATGCCAACAGGTTGTTGTTCACACTATATCCAATGACTACCATCTGAATTACCCATGATTAGAATAGGTCATAAGCAGTATCAAACATAACAATCCCTATACAAGATAACTTTGGAGACCTCAAGTCAAAGGATCACTGATACAATCATCACAATGAAAATTTTCATAGACATACAAATAATGTTCTAAATGGATTCCTTATATGGCAGTTTAGTGAACTTGTTCTCTAATAAGCACCCATATATTTGTTTAAGTATCTCTGTACTTTAGTTCATGGGATTGACTATTTCATTCATAATGAAAAACATAAAGTGTGCTAGTCCTTTTACGTTCTATTAATGTCCAATCTTAATAGAATAATAACAAGGAATAATTTAGGGATAATATATAAATACCATATGAATCTTATAATTATAATCTCATCATAATTTCATTTTTAATGTATAACTGTCCTATGGACTTTTGTCATATACATCTAAACATGTACAAGATAAAGAATGCTTTTAAATTATTTTTTCAGTAAACTACTACCAATTAATTGTCTCTAAGGCATAAACTAACAATTTCTCACTTGCACTAAGCCAATCGTTTAAGTATCATATACCATATCACCATATGATGATCATGTCACTACTGAGATAGTGGCTTAGTGAGAGAATTCTACAAAATTCTCTATAGTAAGCACTTTCATAAATCTTACAACTTTCTTCTTAATTAAGAAAAATTGCCTAAATACATCCTTGGATCTTTTATGAGACCTTAGTTCCTTTTACATGCTCAATGACTTTAATATTCTACATTACATTACTATCTTGAACAATGCAAGGAACTATATCAAATTCACTAAAGAACTTATTGATCCAATTAATCATTCCACTAAATGAAAAATGTATTGTGACTTAATTGGCAAGTATTGCTACATTGGTACCTTTCCAATCTTGAATGATATTTTTCTAAGTAAAATAAACCTTAACTTGGGTTTCCTTCTAAAGTTAATATCCATATAACCTTAAACTCAAATATCAACTTATACATGGAACAACAGATATCATTAATACTTCACAAGTATCAAATATCTCAAATACTAAACAATTTTAGTACATTATCTATGTACTTGGACTTAGATTACATAAACAACTTCCAATCTATCTTTATAGTTCTATTTCATATAATTAAGTTGTTATCTTTTCATATCCAATAAGTTGTTCTTGGATAATTATATTTTTTTAAAATTGAAAATTGGAATTATGTTCTCTATGAACAATATATCTCTACATACTTCCACTGAAGAGGATAACTATACTCCAACAAACCTTCTTATAGATATGACAAATTCACAATCATCTCTAAAACAAATTCTTTGAACTGACTATGAAAGCGAATAATTCAATGTCTCATAGTCTTTCATCTATACATCAAATGTAACAACAAAGGCACTAGTTCTAATTGAACGTACTATAATGAAATTTGAAAATTTCAAATTTTATCTTACTCCCACTACATAGTCTTGAGAACCATTCTCTTATAAGTATATATTGAAATAAAAAATTTTGTTCAATAGGTCTATAAGATTATATCCAACCTTTTGGATATCTCATGACCTTTTATTTCCCGGTTAGTTATAAACTTAGTGGATAATACATGCTTAAGCTAAGCATCACATCATTAAATCATTAACTTTAACTCTTTCAAAGAATTTGCATTTCATATCTAATATAAAATCTTACCAATTAATTCAATTGGAACTATTGAAGGTAAGTCATTGTCCTAGGCATAACTGCAAGAAAAATAATATTACATCATACAATATCCTATATTGTATTTTCCTCTAATAGACAATTATTTGTTTATATTTATATACTCATATTTAATGTGTTTTTATTGTTATTTAAGAGTTTTATAATATTTTTGGTACTTAATTTGCTTCAAGTGTATTTTTAGGTAATAATTGCCTTCATAGATCAAGAGGAGATGTATTAAAGTAAAATCGTGACATGAAATGAAATAATTAGAGCAATTGTGGACTTACACGGCTATGTATAGTGACCATGTAAGTCTTTGTAAATGTGTGGAGTTTTAATAACACAATTCTTGCCTGTGTGGAGTTACCATGTATGTGCCCGTGTAAGTCTCTAGTCATATAAAGTCACAAATTTAGGTATTTTTTGAGATACACAAGTGACTGTGCATAACCCAGAAATACTAGTTTTTACTATAAAATGAGATTATTGAAGGATCAAAAGAGGTAGGCAGATTAAAAGCATTTTTTATTCATAAGAAACACAGAGTAGTTCTGAACAAAGGACAAAGAAAATACGAAGATTACACAACAAGATCCAATAGAGAGCATCCTTTATTCCAAATTTCAATAAGATTCAATAGAGTAAAAAGAAGGATTTTGAATATGAATTCTTTTCTTTTATTTGTTCTTAAGAATCTTTGTTATTGAATTTGTTTTTCATATGTAGGAACTAAATTCTTTAGTGCCTAGGTGTGATGAATCCTAAGTTTTTAACTACATTTCAAAAAACGTAGAAAACTTTTTTTAACTATGTTTTATAAAATGTAGCCAAATTTTTAAGAGACGTTTCAACCAAAATTTATACAATTTTGGAATAGATTATCTGTTACATTTTTAATCCATATTATTATATATAATATAACTGTTAGAGTAGTGCTCTAAAGGCAATCGCCTTTAGGACTTTTGTACAAAATTTATTTTAATTAATAAAGCGAAAGGCAATTTTTTCATTAATTTGATGTTCGTTTATTTATGAATTGATGTCGATCTTAAATCAAATTAATGAAGTTCATGATACAAAACATAGCATGAAGGAAATCATGATAATGAGATTCCTATTATGTGCAATTATGTTAGTATCTAAATTATTCCTAGTCATAGGATTAATAAGACAGGACATTATTAATCCGGATAGACTAGCACATGTTATATTCCTTGATTTGATCAAGCATGAGATGTTTAGGGTTAACATTTGGATGCTTACTAAGAGTAGTAAGTACATCGGATGACCCACTATAAGATTATCATATGGATGATCTATCAAATGTCAATGGCTAATCTCATCATAGCAATGGTGCCAGTATCCTTAAACTTGAGGTACTGAAGGATATCTTGGATACTGATCCTGTTCTTTGACATCATTCCTTGTTGCCTCAAGATGAGGTGGCTCATAGGGTGATGATTGTGTACATCTATTGGTATTCGAAGGTAATTGGGTAGCCAATAAAGGATTCAGCACTCCTGATAGAAGGAGATGATACCAAAGTCCTTTTATGGGGGTCATTACTCAAAAGTCTATAGTCAGAGTAGTTATGTGTCATGAAGAGAGTCTTCAATGACACATAGAGAAATGAGATCTGAGCATAAGAATTAACATCACTTGGACTAGATGTGATGTAGTTAGTCTAGTGGGAGTTGACACATAACCCATACTCCAAACCAAATAGGGGTATATAATGGTGAAGGGATTGCACGGTAATTATTTATAGAAAGTTTCGTAAGTTGGATAATTAACTATCAAAGAGTTCATGTGTTAATCCACTTATATTTTGGTAAATTGGCATCATGAAACGCTTCATGATTTTCTTAAATTAGGAGTTAATTGAGGTGGGATGAAATTACTCATGATTTGCTCAGATTAAGAGTTAATTTAAGTGCCCAAAATAACTAGAACCTAAAGGTCACGTATAAAAGATCGAATGAAAAACAAAGTGTGTATGACTGTCATTGAAATAGGCCACAATCGTGACCGAAGGCATGACAGATGATGCATAAGTGAGTTCTTCACTTATGTACACATGAACTAACAAGTTAAAAATACACTCAAGTGAGAGGATAAGGGGTTTAGAAGTGTTATAAAGCAAGACAGAAGTGGTCTTGAGTCTTGTTCATGCAATTTATACAATTGTTGCATGAATCTAATTGCATGCAACATAATCTTAATCTATCTCTCCATTTGAGCATCTACTTGAACTTATCTTGTTTGGTGCTTTAACTACCCTTACACACTGCTTTTTCTTCATCTTTTTGTGTTCTTGATTGATCAAGGAAGGGCTACAACCCAAACAAGGAGAAGATTGAAGAATGGAGGAGCATTATCTAAGGTACATGTGCTAAAATTTCATGTTCTTATAATTTATGTATGAATGCATCTAAGATTTTAGAATTTTTGGGATGTTGTGGGGTTGAAATTTAGATTCCCAAACTTTCGCTGCCTTGTTGTGCATGTGATGCATGAATCCATGGCTCCCTATCAATATCGATATATATTTTGTTATTAATTTATTATACAAAAAATTTGTACAAAAATAATTAATAATTTGAAGCATTGTATATAAAAGGAAAAATATCATTAAATATTCTTCGTATACAAGATTTTAATTACAGCATTAACAATTCTTATAGATAAAATAATAAGTACAAAGACTAGTTTATAAATTATAAATGCTAAGATTATAAAAAAATTACAACATAACTGAAACAACAAACTAGGTTTGTCTATGTCAATGCACCTGTAATAATCCAAAAAGCTTAGTTAAAATATACTAAAAATATTGCGATTATTGAAACAATAGGTTTTAATTAAATCAAACATCATGTAACTTTACCATTCATGACATAATCACTCAACATTGCATCTTCATCAATTATGTAATTCGAGAAAATTTATTAAATTTAAATTATAATACAAATAGGAATTGAAAAAAAAGATGTAATTAATACCATTCAGTTTCATCTTCATTGTTATCATAACCCAGACCAAGAATTTTTCTAAATAACTTATCATATTTGGCTAATTTTGCTCAAGTATGTTGTAATTCAGCCTTAAACATCTTGTTTTCCTTTTGAAGTTGTTGAACGGCTATTTTCTGTAATGAAATTGAAACATTTGGCTTAGTGCCAAAACCTTTGACATAGCAAGAACTTATACCAAGTACAGTATTGTAAATGTCTTCTACACTGACCTCATTCCCCTCAGACATTGATTTCTCTAACAACTCTTGCATCTTATTCTAAAATTAAAAAAACAAAACCAATTTTCAATCCAAATATTATTACTTACTACTACATTAATAAATAAACTTAAATATTAAACAAAATTTTATATTTACATAGTTATTTTCTGCTTCTTCTGACATCCACCCTTTTCCTTTCTTATAGTGAGTCACTTTGTATACTATGATCCTATCACACTGTTGTCCATGTAGTTCCTTCTCACTCTATTTTATGAAATAAAAATACAAGGCATAATAAATAATATAGTGTTTATTGATATAATTATAACTTGTAAATAAAGACCTTACATATTCATTTCGAACAACTGCAAATGGTTTGCACCTTTGATTGTGAGGTGTTTTCGTTTTCCTCTATTTACCTTTTCCTTCTCACAATTTTCCTAAATAAAGAAAAAAAAGATTAGGTAGTAATTAAATCATCTAACAGGCAAATGTGAAGGGAAAGAAAACAAACCTAAATTTTGGGGTCGACCCAATAGTCACACAAATTATTCTAAGTTTCTTGAGACATTCATTCAATAATATGTCTCAATGGCTCCGCATCAAAAGGAAAAGATTTATAATATTGATGTAACTTACAACGACGATCCCTAGTCCTTTGTTTCAATAATGAAGTCATGTAGTTTGAAACATTAGGGTTCTCAATATCAACAATATTCAATTTCAACTATGAACAATAAGTAAGTTGTAATTAATCTTAAAATAATTGAAACAATATTGCATATAGTTAAATATATTGAAAAATTACCATAACTTTATTTAAAGCATTTTCAAGTAAGTTGTCTTCCTTCAAGACCTTAACATGCTTCAAATAAGATAATTATATTCTCGTGATATTCTCTAAATCACTTGATAATTTTGCATATTAGATGTTGTCTATAAGATGACCTTACTGAGTATCAATCTATATTTACAACTTGCTATTCATTATAACAATCATTCGTTGCAATTCACAACCTTTAGTTTACCTCTATATCTTTTTCTAAATATTAACATTGGAACCTAACAACAAATCAATAATGATAAAGAAATATTAAAACATCAAAATATATATTTTAGCATAAGTCTATTTGTAGGTTTTAAAGATTAATAACCTGCAAATCCCTCTGCACTAGTTGATTCATTGTTGTTTAAGGCAAAATGAAGTTGTGTATGGCTAATTTCATTGCTGGATGAGATAGAAAATTGTTGTTGGCTAGGAATTGAATTGATGACACCAACTGATTGATCTGTTTGAAGTTGTAGATCCTTCTGATCTATAATTTACAAACCTACCACCTTCTTCCTTTTGTTTCTATCAGGTGTCATTATATTAGACATCTATAAAAAATCATAAATTTTGGTAACATTACAATACATCCACTCATCATTATCAACATATGTTCAATCATTAACATCAATCACATTAACATAAGTTAATCATCAACAATATGTATTAATATAGGTTAATCATCAACAATACACATTCACATAAGTCAACCATCAATGATACACATTAGTCAACCATAAAAAATATGCATATACATAGGCCAATCATCAACAATACATCTAGACATAAGTCAACCATCAACAATACACATTGACATAAGTCAACCATCAACAATACACATTAATATAAGTCAATCATCAATAATACATATTAAAATGAGTTTATCAACAACAATACACATTAAAAATAGTCAACCTTCAATAATACGCGTTAACAATAGTCAACCATTAACAATGCACATTAACATAAGTCAATCATCATTAATCACATTAACATAAGTCAACTATCAACAATATGCATTAACATAAATTTTATCAACATTACATTTGAAACAATATAAAAAATACTTTTATTACCTTTAATCATCATGATCAGGATTTTGAAAATCATCATCATTAATTGCATTATGATTCGAATCTTACTCGGCCAAAGAATCATCATTGTCATATAATTCATCTTCAATATAGGCTTTATCTCTTTGGATGATAAGATTAGTTTGTACCTCATTTGCTTCTTGTCTACTGGGATAACATCTCTCCTATGAATAATGATATATCTACATCTTCTATTTGTAGGGCTCCATTATTCAGCTTTGATTGAATCTCTTGATATACTTCATCACCATCTTCACCCATTGGACTATTTTCCCTTTCACATAAATCAAAAAGATTTTAGTGTTGAAACTTTTGAACAAATTTTCAATTGTTATCCAATACAGTGTTGTTGAGGTAGAATACTTGCTTCACTTGACTTGCAAGTATGAAAGGTTCATTATCATACCATGTGTTACTAACATTGATGCTAGTAATATTGCCATTCACTTTTATGTTCATCCCTTTGTCACCAAGATTAAATCATTTGCACTTAAATAGAACAATCTTTTTATCCTTGATGTAAAGCAACTCTATTATTTTTGAGATGACACTGTAGAAGTCAATAAAATCATCCTTATGTTGTCCCTCAATAAAAACCCCATAATTTTGGCTTTTAAGTCGACTGTCATGACTTTTTATGAAAAATCTAACTCTATTAACAATACAAATAGTATATTTTTTCCCCACCTATGAGGCCCACATGCCAAAGAATAAAATATTGTTGGTACCTCTAGTAATTTACATATCCGTATCATTTATAGAAAAAAATATGATTAGAAATCTCACCTATAATTTCCATTTGTTCATAGTATTCCATGAATAACTTACTCAAGTCCTAAACCATGATGGGAAGTTAATCTTATATCTTCCTTTAACATTAGCAATCCTTTTGCTTTTAATCTCATCTTTTTGCTCTCTGTTTAAAAAAGTAAATAGATGCTTGAAAAGACATGTTGAATGCTATATTTAAATATGAAGTAATGAATGAGAAGTAATATACATACCCCATATATAAATCAACTTCCTCATAATTGTTCAAAATATACCAATGGCAAATTTCAATTTCATCTTTAATTAACTCCATATATTTTCCTGTTTAAAGTGGCCTTACATTTTGGGAGAAAACTGATAAGCCACCATCTTAATCAAAATCAAAGTTTGTTCTTCTCTATTAAATCTTGTCTCAACGTCATTTAAGTACATAGAACAAAATGTCGAGTATTCATTTGATACATAAGCCTCTGTAATAGAGCTTTTATGTTAGCCTCAGGTCTCGATCCTTATTTCGTGGCGACAAGGCACCAAAATTGGGAAATTTTTAAATAGAAATGTATATATGTATATATAAAATTAACATCAAGATAAAAAGAATTAAATTTCTTAGTGGAAGTAAAAACAATTAAACAAACAAATAAATAAATAAAATAAAAAAGAACTATAAAAGTCATAGATGTGACTTAATTAAGTCATGACCGTGAGAACAAAACTCACTGCTGTGAGAGCTAAAAATCACGGTTCGTCGTGATTGTGCTTGTGCACGATTGCGACATTCAATGAATAATGGGTTTGTCACAATCGTGCACTGCACACACGAACTTCAATTTAACATAACTTTCAATTTCGAAATCTAAAAGTTTTAAACTTTATGTCGTTAGAAAGCTAAGAGAAAGATCTACAACTTTTATGAAGACAATTTTGTCAAATTATGCTTAGATCAATCTAGTTTATTCATTAAATTTTCAAAACACATTTTCATCCCTTTTTTTCCTTTCTGCAAACTGTAAAAACTACTACCTTTATCAAAAGACCCAACTCCAACAACATGAACCATACATACAAAACTCCCATTAAAACAATTTACTTAAGAAAAATCTATTTAAAAGCCATTGAACAACTAATAATTTTATTTCCAACCAAAAACATAGCAATTTAACAGAAAAGGAATTTGAACATGAACAAAAGAAATTCTTGAACTCTTACGATCATTTCTTAAACAAACAGCGTTTGTACACAACTTTAAATTTCATATCTGAAGCCACTTCAGTAGCGTAATACAAAAATACAGTCAGAAATTGCCATGCTTGATATACTTCTAAAGCTACCAAAAATGATCTAAACTAACTTAGTTACAAAATAGAAATATATCTTGGAGATTTGCCGAAGTTTTTGCAAGGTTCACTATTGATCTACTAATTCTGCACCTGAAGAGTGGAAAATAATGGGGTGAGCTGGGAAGCTCAGTGGCTAATACATTTATAGCCATCGATGATAAGTCACACACACACACATACAACCAAGCATATTTATACACACAAAAATTCAGTTCACAGAACATTTAATTTGAATTTCAGTTACATAATCCATATCATATATTTTACATTCATCAAACAAAGCATTCAATTATAATCATGCTCAGCAAATCATAATGAAATGCACTAACAATATGGCTCAAGAGAATCCTATAAAACAGAATGGCAAAACCGAAGTTTACATCATGAACGAAATGAGTCCATTTTTCAGAGTTCATATGCCACAAGTGGGCAGTTGAGAGAAGGCTTTAGTTAATGTGCACATGACGAACAGAATGGTATCTCTCTTACCCACACAAGCAAATTTTCCAAAGCTTACATATTTCATATCATACTCATACTTTCATGCTCCTTAAATTTTCTATTTTTTATCAATACAAAAGCAGCAGAATTCTCATGAAGCAAACATGATATAAAGTCACAAAATTTTTTTCTCACATTCACAATGAATAAAAGCAAGCATTTAAGTACATATACAAGCAAATAATTTAGCTTATCAACATTATAAGTTTCTAATCCAACCTCCTAGCGATGTTTTAAATCATCAATTAATGGTTGCATGTATACATCAATATCCTTAACAGGAGCAATAGGTCATGGAATAAGTAAAGACAATAACAAAAAGGGTTCCTTTATACACTTCATGGGGTTAAATTGTATGGCACAAGAATTACCAGCTACATGCTGTAAGAAGTACTCATATTACTAAATGGATTAAATCCAACAGAGGCTAAACCAAGTTAAACATTATGATAATCCTCTGCAAACCATGTAAAATTTCCATCAAATTCTTTCCATGCCTTTGAGTTAGCTGGATGATGCATAATGTTATCATCTATGCATTTCTCTTTATGTCACCTCATATCTATGGTTATTTTTGTTGACAAAAAAAAGCCTTTGTAGTCATGGTTTAATAGGGAAGTATCTCAAGATTTTATAGGGTATCCTATTTTCCTTTTCCATCATCCAATTGCCACCTTGATGTACCACAAATGGGATATTCTTTAAGATCTTTACTGTCCTTCCAAAATATAACACAATCATACTCACAAGCATGTATAAATATATATCCTAATCCAAGATCTCTTAACAATTTTTTTGCTTCATAGTAAGATTTGGGCAATTTGTGGACAATTAGTAATGCATCATTTAGCAACTCAATCAACATTTCAAAATATTTATTACTCCACCTATTATATACCTTCAAGTGCAATAACTTAACAATAAAAGATAACTATGAGAAATTCGAGCACCCTAAATATAATTCTTCTTGTGCAACTTTTAATAAATTCTCAGAATTATCTTTTGTACCAAATGTATTAGGTAATCAGTATCATTCATAGTCTCCATCAAAATCCTCTAACATCTCTCTAATCCCATCATCACCATCATCATTAATATTAATATCCTCTACATCATTATTATTACGACCATCGTCACCTATATCAACACTTCTAACATTACTTGCTTAAGAACATTCACCATAATAAATCCACAGAGTATAGAATTTATCTATGACTTGGATTAGCAAGTGATTATATACCACATCTTGACTTTGAATGTTGAAATTTAAGCAATCTATGTTTAGACAACGAATTTCACATTTTAAAACCATTTGATCTTTTACTAATTTCATGAAATTCTTCACTTCTTCTAAGTATTGAGTTGACCATTTCTGATGTGACACCCAACTTTTGTCCATCTAGCTATATAATTAAAAGCAAATTATTAAGTTACTAAATGCAAACTTAGTTGTAAATAACATAATGAAAAATCAATTAAATTTGACATACCAAGTTTGATTTCTACCAAACAATGAAATTGAGCATGCTAAGAATAGGAAGCACGACCTATCTCAAAAGCTACAAGTATAAATAATGAGTTTTAAACATACCTCTTAATTCTAAAGCAAGAAGTGTAAGGTTTGATTCAATGTGTGCTTTCGTTATTATGAGCTTCATCACCTTCCATTCAACTGCATTTGTAAAAAAAGTATTAATTTCATCATTCTTGATAAGCATATAAGAGAAATTTTAAGAAAGAATCAATTAACTACATAATTGTTACAAGGTCATGTAATTAATGCCATCATTAATTAAAAGATATAAAAGAAACTTAAAAAAATGTAATTAAAATATATTTAAAAAATAATTTCAATATAGTTAAAAATGGAAATTAATATTAAATATTAACAATAAATTAAAAGAGAGTTATTTAAGCCTTTTAGCGACAGTTGTCGCTAAAGGTATCATATTTGGCGATGCGTTCATAATTTTGTTGCAATTGCAATATAGTTAAAAATGGAAACGTATTAAGAATAAATGAAAAGAGAGGTATTTAAGTCTTTGGAGACTAATTATGAAATCATCGCCAAAAGCCTACTTTGGGGACAATTTTAGTGAAGCGTCACCAAATTGTCAAAAGCTTCACATTTGGTGATGCTTTCCTAGACAATTTTTGAATTTGCCACCAAAAGCTTTTTTTATATATACTACACTCTATATTGTAGAAATTAGATATAATATGGAAATTCTACATAATAGTATAGAATTTATATATAATAAATAGAGTAATATGATTAAATACAATAATATGATAACTAAAATTTGAGAAAAATTATCCATTATATATATTCATATATCATTATATTAATTACCACATATCATTAAATGAATTACAATATATTTAAAAATAATTGCAATATAGTTAAAAATGGAAATTAATATTAAATATTAAAAATAAATTAAAAGAGAGTTATTTAAGGCTTTGGTGATGAATTCTAAAATCATCACCAAAGGTGAAGCTCACTTTTAGTTACAATTTTTAACATAGTGAAAAAAAGGTAGCCAAAGGGTTACTTTGTTGTAGTGTAGCGGGGTTCATCACCCAAGTACTACTTATTTGGTGGTGACTAATCATAATATTTTCTTTATGTGAGTTCATTATTGTGTCAACTTTAGTTTAACTTGTTTCTTTAATTTTCAATTAAATTTACAACCTGATTTGATAGTTAAATAATAGAAGAAGGGTTAACACTAGTATTTACAATCCTAATGGGATCAACCTGTAGTTGGTATTGTTAACTACCACTACATCGTGCACTTATGGTTAAAACTTGTAAATCTTTATAGGTAAAATAATTTAATCAAGTTTGTTGCAACAATTTTTTCCAAGTATTCATCATGTATATTAGACCTCTTTAGATTTTAAGTTTCAAGCAGTCAAGTAAATGTAAATATTTTCAGGGTTGAACAATAATAAAAAGACTTCAAGAAAAATAAGGTAAAGGCTAATGATGTAATTATAATCAATGCAAAGGCTAAGTCTCAAAATTGGTTACTCCTAAGGGATAAAATATGGTGGGATAATTATTAAGAAAATAGGCTAAACAAAATATTGAATCTAAATGCCTTTATCATTTCAATGCTTCTATTTTAACAAATGTAATCTCAATATGAATAATAAAAGCAAGTTCTAGATATGAAAGAATAAAAGAGCTAATGATGTATTTGCTCTTAGGCTCAAAATTTCACAAAAATGATCATATGTGTAAATAATATGTAATTTTCATTCAAATTGATTATTTTAATGATTATTAAAATATAACTTATAAAAGCAGGTCTTCTAATTGTTTGAATATTACCAAACTTTAAGTTTGAAATTGAAATTGTAAAAGTTACAAACCCTAAATTAATGAATATGGAAAGTTCATATTAATGTCTGAAAACAAATCCTAAAATCAATTAGGAATTGAAGTTGATAAATTAGCCCTAAAATCAAGGTAGATTCGATGATTTGATAATGAAATCTAAAAGGTTCAGATGAACTTTTTATGAAACCTTAAATTGAGATTTGATTATTCTTAAAATCTAAAAAGTTTAGATTTTACGATTTAAGATTGCAAAACGTTTTTGATGAGATCATAAGTCCTTATAGCTTGCTTAAGAATTCAAGGAATTCAAGAGACATAATAAGCTCTAAGTAAATTTTCTAGATGATTTATTAGTGATTGAGAACCACAAAATATCAAATTATGTTGTTGACTTGTCTTGGATATTACTAGAGGTTTGGTTGTATTACGTGGACTAGATAAGCCAATGGTGCTGATCAGATAAAGAAGCGTCATGTTAGTGCTTGTTTGTACTGCTAATGGAAATTGGTGATGTTTAATGGTTGTTGTTGTGAGTTGTTTTGAATTGGTATGAGTAGCTACCACTAGTCGGAGAAGAAGTGTAGCTAGTAGCTGTGGCTCTCTATAGAGGAGACACAACTATGGCTGAGCTTGAGACGTGAGGGAGCGACTGATTAAATGTTGCTCGTATGACATGACAAGATGCAAGCATGGTTGCTCCTCAATATTGCAACTATTAGAAGACAAACTTGTGTAGAACTCTTCTAGGTTCTTCTAGACGCAATAAATGAGTTGTATTACTTAGGCTTATCACTTTGTTAGCTGTCAAAGTTCATTAATTATAATTGTTAGTTAGTGTAGCAATTGTTAGCTGTCAAAGTCTGTAAGTAAACCAAATTTCATGCCTAAAAAAGGATCTTTGTATTTGTAATGTATGTATGAGAGAAAAACAGAGAAAAAATGGAGAAATATAGAGTAGAAGCTCATATAGTAGTAGCTAGAGTGTAAATTTTTTTTATTATTAATATATTGTTGTTTATCTACTTTATTTTCAAACAAATGGTATTAGAACCAGGTTCATAACTATGTTTCAAGAACATGAAAATTGCTAATATAATTTAGCCCAAAATTCTAAAATTAACAGAGACAAATTATGGAAACTAGAGTATCTAAATGAAGGTACTGCTCGGATCACAAGATTTGTGAGAGATTGTTAAAGATTGGTACACTGAGCCTGAAGATGCATCCTCGAAGCATCTTTATCAAACATGTAAAGGCATCACTTAAGGAATCAAGCAAGAAGGACAAGAAGGCCTTGTTTTTCATCTTTTAAGGAGTTGATGAATCAACATTTGAAAAAATATCAGAGGCAAAAACATTAAAGGACACATAAAAAAATCTACAAAAATATGTTCGAAGAGTCGAAAAAGTTAAAAAGGCACGACTATATTCTCTTAGAGATGAATTTGAAACATTAAAAATGTAGGGTTCCAAAAAGATTAGTGACTATGTTACTCATTTGAAAGTAGTGGAGAACGAGATAAAAAGAAATGGAGAAGCTCTTAATGATGTCAGGATGATGGAAAAACTGCTATGTTTATTGACAAGGACATTTGATTATGTCGTCCGTGCCATTGAAGAATCAAAACATTTGTCACAAGTATCTATTGATGAGATTATAGGCTCTCTTCAAGCTTATGAGCAGAGAATGATCCAAAATGAAAATACTGATGATTTGGAACAAGATTTGGAAAGTAAGTTATCTATTGGTGGCAATCAAACTAGTGACAGTTACGAAAAAGGTAGAGGAAATTGAGTTAGCTACAGAAGTGCCTACAGAAGTGGACATGGTGGACAAGGACATGGTGGAGGAGGATGTGGGAGGAAATCTTTTGAAAAAGGCAAAATAAATGAAGACTATCAAATATATGGTCATGGTTGAGGATTCCAAAATCGAAAAAGAGGCAGTTTTCAACAGTGAGGTAATAAATCAGGAGTGCAATGTTATAACTATAACAAATATGACCATTTTAGTTATGTGTGCAAATCATCCCCTAAGAGGGATGAAACAAATCATTTTGTAACAATAGAAGATAAAGAAGTTGAATTAGCTTTTTTCTTAACATACAAAGGAAATGAAGATTGCAAGAAAAATATTTGGTGTCTTGACATTGGTGTTAACAACCACATGTGTAGGTGAAAAGAGCTGCTTACAAATTTGGATGAGACTATCCAAGGAGAAGTTACTTTTGATAACTCATAAAAATTCAAGTGAAAGGTAAAGGTAAACTTATGGTTACCTTAAAAATTAGAGAGAAGAGTTATATATATGATGTTTATTATGTACCTGAGTTAAGAAGCAATATTATCAACCTTGGTCAGCTTTTAGAAAAAAGGTACGACATACACTTGAAGGATTGCTCTCTCGTCATCAACAAAGGTGGAGAATTAATTGTTAAAGTTAACATGACAAAGAATCGTCTTTTTACACCTAATATTCAATCAGACGTACTAAAGTGCATGGAGTCTGTCATTAAAGGTGAATCATGTGTTGGCCCTCGAATGTTTTTTGTTTTTTTTAGTTAAGCATGATTTAGATAATTTGAGGCTTGGATAAGTGAAATTTTGGGAGTTAATTTTTTATTTATGTCTATGTTAGTAGAATTTATTTCATGGGTTAGTTGAATTAAAGGTGGTAAAAATTCATAAAGGGATATTTTAGGTAGTTTACTTAAGGTTAAAAGCACTAAGGCATTAAAGGAAGGGTAAGGTGGACTTTTCTCATTCATTAAGGGTAAAATGGGAAAGGAAAGGTGTTGTTTTGTGCTTGAGAAGAAGAAAAAACGTGGAATAGGTGAAGGAAGAAGTGAAATACGAAAATCAAAAGTGAGAAAGAGAGGTTTCGGTGAAGTTGAGAAAAGAATAGAGTTTTGGGCTAGGTTACATCTTTTCTTAGTCTTAAAGAGAGAGTTTGAGGTTGCTCAAGAAGGGAAA
>JAOTAY010000156.1:0-16443 GCA_025629805.1 Erythroxylum baracoense | reverse complement strand
AACCTAATTGCAACTAGTTATATACAAGTTATGATGTTTGAATGGTCAAGATTTGTGAATAAGGATACATACCCGGAGAGCATACATTGAACATGACACATATACATGTGCATGGTTGAATATTCACTTGATTAAACAACTTAGTAATATGTGAACTATGTGTGTATTGCATGACTTTAGACGCACAAGTCGAATGTCAGCATCTAGACATTACCAGATTGTCAAGGCAATAGCTTATCTAGAGTGTACTGTGAGTTAACCTAGATGCTTCTCACTATGATTGAATTGTTTTTGGTTAACTTTTAGTTATTGAACAGTTACTTATATGGTTGCTATGATTCCGGACATTTTTGGTCAGAGGAGTTTGAGACTTGGGACTGTATATGGAAGTGTTTTCAAATTGTATGTATAATATGGAATGTGTACTCAACTAAATGTTAAATGTCAGACTCAGGTCCGAAGAATGTGATAAATGACATGAACACATTGAATGAAAAGTATTAATAGCATATTATGTGAATTGATGCATTCCATTACATTGATATGCATGATCAGATAAAGGAGTTATGATCGGAGTGATTAACGTAAAAAAGAACTTTAAGCTTAGGAATTGTGCACAAAGAGCCACAAAGTCAGTTAATAATGAGCCTGGTATTCACAACGAATACGATACAGTAAATGAAATGAACCCGAATCTACAACGAATACGAGACAGTAAATAGGCGCTTGATCACAACAAAGTAAAATAAAAATAGAGTCATGTGTGCATTTGCATATATATAACTTTATATGTATCGTATAAATGATTGAGATGAATTAATGGATTATTCTTGAATAGTGTTATGAAATGTATGTATACATGTTGTACTTGTACTTGATGAAATATGACAAAATGTGATGTGAGATTTGATACTAGATGATGTGTTAAATTTTTTGAAATTAGTTATATACTTGATTTTGTGTTTTGACTGGAGTGAGCACATTGATGATAGTTCACTCACTGAATTCACAAACTCATCAAAATTGCAATGTTGATTTTCAAGTAAAAGAAAGTTCTAGCTTCTAAGGCAACCAAGTAGAATCCTAGTATTGTCATTTTGAAAACAAAAATAGCTCAAAGTTTTGATCAACTGATATTTTGAAGAGTCTGGTTAGGATGTATTTGTTTAGCTTCTCATTTCATGTTAACATTTTGTACGGAGTTGTAATATCTCAAATGTTATGTAATGTAAATACATGGATATGAATTGTAACGGTGCAATGTAAGTAAGTTTATTTTATGAATAAAATGGGTAGATTTGATCATTTTAAATACTTATGTTATATATGATGCCATAATAAATTAATGTGATTGTTCTAACGTGTCATTCACATAAGATATGTTCTCGAATATCTTCTTAATATTCGCGCATATATTATGTGAAAGTGGTACGTTACAATGTTTACCAGATTTTCTGGTATTTCAATATCTATGTGCTTCAACCATTTCCTGAACTGGGCGCTGGAAAAGCTCAAATCTTTTGCGCTCTAGTCCTGATTAGAAACAGAAAAGGGATGATTTCTCAGTTGCAGAGCTTTATTTCTCCATAGCCAGTTTTCCTTGTACAGTTCTTTTACTTTTTATGGAAAAAAAATAAAAACCAAGAGCTGACATCTTTGGTGACGAATCAGTTACAAGTACATAATCAGGTTGACCTTTGCATCATCATCATCATCAGGTTGAATGAGTCATAACTCCAGGCATAAACTGCCAAAAGTTAACGGTGGAATTTAATATGCATATAAGAATGGAAGAATGTCGTGTCCTGGTCGCCTGCCATATACGTGTAGATTTTAAATTCGAAAAAGAAAACACAAAGTGTCGCTTTCTCAAACAATTGACGAGTGCCTGAACGAGTCTAACGTAGAATCAAACTTCTAGATTTCCTGACAATGATGAGTGGCCTAAGCTCTCTTTTACAGGAGATTTTAAGATCGAGTCACGTTAAAGGAGGAGAAATAAGAAATTTGTTCTATTGATGATCTTCTAGTCCTCTGGACACAGCTCTTAGTGGCTTCGGAACCTGATGCTGAGTAGGGGGCCAACGATTAATCAGCAGTTGACCAATCAAGTATGTGACGACTTCTTGTGTGCAGAAATGTACAGGCTACGTAAAAACCTGAGGGATCTTGAGGTTCGCGTTTTACATCCTCTAGGATTCTTAAGGTGGAGTCTTAGAAACTTACGATTAGTCCGGCTAAGCTTGGAGAAACAAAAAAACTTCTAGATTTCCACATCAATCCGAACCTGTTATCTCTTAATCATTTACCTTCTACCAACAAACTTTGAAATGAGAATGGGTTTCGTGCACTTATTCAAGATTGAACGTTTGGAACAAATATATATTAATGATCATTTTCAACAGAGAAAGCTCTTACCTTTACCAAGACCCAGACTCGGTGTCTAACTAAGTTCACATCTTTGCTTTTGGAGTCACTGTGTCGGGTGTTTTAATTAACCAACCAACCAACCCACTGTTGACATTGCCCTTTTACTTTCTCATTTAGTTTGCAACTTTAAATAGCCCAACCCACTGGGTTCTTTTACTTCTATTCCATTTCCTCGTCCCATCATAATTTGTCAAGAGAATCATCAAAAAAAGCAAAAATGGGTGAAAATGAAAACAATGATTGGCCCACTTCCCATGGCTAATCCGAGTTCTCAATTTTCTGTTTAGTTTATGTTTCTCTTCCTGTTTTCATATATTTTTTCCTGATCTTTTCCTTGTTACTTTACCAATTCGACCCCTTTTGAATTCCATAGTATCTCTGAACAACTTGGGTTGTTCTTGCTCAGGCTTTTGAAGCTTAGCAGTTCAACTTTCAACTTTATTGACTTCACTTATTTACTGTTACTTTTTCAATACTTGGCGAGAAGAAAAAGTAGATGTAAGTGCTTTATTTTCTTTTTTTTTTTGGCTTCATTTAATTCGTTTAGGTACTACCTGTCCTTGTTTTTGTAATATTATCAGTTCCTATCATCTTTACCGGTGTCAATGATTTGGCCAATTACTGTTTCTGGTAATATCAGAATCCACTGGTTTGATGATCATTTCAAGAAGATAAAAAGAGTGTTCTTTGATTTCTTGAGGCTTAAAGAAGAGAAATGGTTTAGAATCATAAGGGAGACTGAGTTTACTTGCAATGATCTTTCGCTGCTTTGGACTATCTTCTTGTAGCGAGCAGAGCGATACTCGGAATCAGGCAGAAGCAGAAGGTAAGAAGAACACACCTAATTATGGTTAGCTTTTTACACTTTTCCATTACCATGTTTTGAGGTTACTTAGAAGTACGAGGTGGCAATTCGATGTTGTCTTTTGAACTGAAATTGGTCTGAAAATGCATGTAGTTCTGTGCCAGTTTCCAAATTAGTGGTGAATGTGCTCAGATGGGTTTGTAAAAGTATTGTTTTCTGAACTATTTCATATGGAATCTTTGCTCATAGGACTGATCTGTTCTTGCATACTTTGTGTTGCAGAGATTGGATCAAATAATGTGAGGATTTTTTCTTACAACTCATTGAGATCAGCAACATTGAACTTCCATCCTTCAAAGAGAATAGGTGGAGGTGGTTTTGGAGTTGTATACAAGGTAAAAACTATCTTAATCTGCTGCACTGCAATGAGTTTTTTCTTCTTTTTGTCTTCGGATTTATAGTGGAACAAAAGAAAGAGGGTGTTTCACAAATTTTCAGTGTTTTGACATAGCTTTGCGATTTTATTTACAGGGAGTTTTAAAAGATGGTACTCAAGTAGCCATTAAGTGTCTTTCAGCAGAATCCAAACAAGGGACACACCAATTCCTCACAGAGATTAGAATGATATCAAATATAAGACATCCAAACCTTGTTCAACTCATTGGCTGTTGTATCGAGGGAAGCCATCGAATATTGGTATACGAGTATCTAGAGAACAACAGCATTGCGAGTGCTTTACTCGGTATGTAATAGATTGTTGAAATTTTCAAGACTTCAATTGATGTGATGATATGTCTTTGTTGAAGATTCTGTTGGGAAATCTTAATCAGATGGGTACTTTTACATGTTTCATTTTCTGGACAGAGTTCTCTTTGATCTTTGACCTTTGACCTCTTTTCCCCATTTGAAGTTCCATAACCTGTCCTTAACAGCTCAAGTATTGTGATCAAATCTCCTCACGAATAACTTACCTGTTGCTTCAGGTTCAAAAGGTAAACATATTGCCATGGACTGGCCAAGGAGGGCTGCTATATGTCTTGGTACGGCAACTGGCCTTTTATTCCTTCACGAGGAAGCTGAACCGCATATCGTTCACCGGGATATTAAAGCTAGTAATGTACTTCTTGATGCACAATTACAACCAAAAATAGGAGATTTTGGGCTGGCGAAACTTTTTCCAGATAATGTCACTCACGTTAGCACTCGAGTTGCTGGAACCGTGTAAGAACATTATTCATTGCTTTTAACTCAACCTGCAGCACTCTACATTTTAGTTTCTCTGGACTTGATGAAAGCAATTCATCAAAGAAAAACTGGTCTTAGATGCTTCTTTCCGATACTAAGCCATCAGTTTTTGCAAGTCTTCATAAGTTAGGCACTATATATCCACATAGTAGATTGCTTAAGCTGGATGCAAATGGCATGAATAAGCAAAAGTGCATTGGTTTTGGACAAACATGGACTTTTCTGCTGTTAGAATTACTACCAATCAATTATTATACTCTCTCTGTTTCTTGCCAATATGTATATAATCATACGTCCCCATGCAGCGGATATCTGGCCCCGGAATATGCGCTACTCGGACAGCTCACGAAGAAGGCTGATGTTTATAGTTTTGGAGTACTCATACTTGAAATAATTAGTGGAAAGAGTAGCAGTAAGGCAGCATTTGGGGAAGATATGTTGGTTCTGGTTGAATGGGTATATTTCTGAACTTCAAATACATAACCATCTTACTGCAGAACTACAACTTCATATTTTCTGATGAATTCTGTGGAGTCAATTGCATTGCTTCCAGAGCTTGCAAACGCTACTTGAATCAATCCCATCACTTGGCTATAATTTTTATTGAAACAGAAAGATCCATCAGCTTCATCTGTTGCTTTCATTTGATCACTCAGCTAATATGTTCTTGCAGGCATGGAAGCTAAGAAAAGAAGAAAGGCTGTTGGATATAGTTGATCCTGAAGTGACTGAATATCCAGAGAATGAGGTCACTCGGTTCATTAAGGTTGCATTGTTCTGCACACAAGCAGCTGCACATCAAAGACCCACCATGAAGCAAGTGGTGGAGATGCTTTCCAAGGACGTGAACCTCAACGACAAGCTATTAACAGAGCCAGGGCTGTCCAAGAACTCAGGAGCTTTCAGTTCTGATGATACTTCAACTTCTTCCAGGAATAAAGGAAAGCAATCAGTAAATAATCCTCCTCCTGAAATCTCCACCTCCACTTTCTTGGATATTGAATCTGACATAACACAGATTGTTCCGAGGTGATATCAAATCAACAGTGTTTCAACCACCTCTTTACTTCTTTATCCGTGTGACATGAAGTTGAAAGCTTGTAGATTCCTTCCTAGTTCTTACCACTCTTGTTCGGCAACACCAGTACTGAACTGTAGAGTTGTAGCAATTTTTTTTTTCTGGTTAGATTGTTAAATGTGTTGTAGTGTTTGTATTGCGGTTGGTATTTTGACCCGAGCCCGAATTTGGGTTCAAATTATAAAAAAATTAAATTTTAAGTTCGATTCGATCTGATTTGATACCGCTCTAAAACTTGAAAAATATAAAAATTAAGAAAAAAATTAAAAATCAACACGACTCAATTTTGACTTTAAATTATTTAAAAAGTTTTGATTCGAGCTTAAGCCTATAATAATTAATCATAAATATAATTAGCGAATAGAGCAACTCGTAAAATTTATATAATTTTAAGTAAATATAATTTTGTGCTTAGTTTGTTATTAATTAAATTCATATTTTTTATAATGAATGGGATTTGTAATTATTATTTTTAAATATATATTGAATATACAATAATTAATATTAAATTATTCAACAAATTCATAATTTAGACTAAATAGAAGATTCAGCATTGAAACCAATCTTATTAAATCGACCTTTTAGAATTAATATATATATAAATATATAAATATTTCATTTTAGTGCAATTTTTAAAAAGAAATTGTTTTGTGTTAAAATCATAATAAGAGCATGAAATCTTATGTACCACTTTTGCTTATAAGAATATCAATTTGTACCAAAAGAAAAAACTAAGTGATCCATAGATCCAACTCAATTTATTATTAATTATTTTGTCATATGACACGTGTAAACACTAGTATAATTATTTTTAACTGACTAAGTTTCGAATTAAATTCAAATTTTAATAGAAATCGACATCATTTTTTTAATAGTTTTCAAGCCTCGGGCTATGTTAAGCCTAGGCAACTCGAGCTCAACCAGATGCTCCTTTTAAAAAGAATCAAGCTTGAGGCTCAACCTGAGGCCCTATCAATACAAACTTAACTAGTAGACCTCGAGGTAAATGGTTGGATTGTCGAAGCTCCCAAAATAATTTGGATTCTCCAACTTCTTGTAGTAGTTGTGGAATCATGTTGAACCTGTACAGAACTAAACACTAATTTCTCCATTTTAAGTAATAAAATAAAATGGGAGGGTTTTGGATTAATTAATTGATGAACTAAATTTAACAAGGAATACAAATAAATTAACCGAATAGAAAAGTGATAAATTCAAGAAAACGCAACTCTAATTCAGGAGAAATATCTCGTCTAATTATAGCATTGATGATTGATCTAAAAAGAATAAGTGTCACGATTCAAGCAGTTAGTCCGAAACATATTATGATATTCATAATTAATGTCAAATTTTCCTAAATTAATTAGTTCAAACCTAACATTCAAACTAAAACTTACCATCTATTAACTGAGTGTGATAACATTCCATATCAAATAAATAATAGCAATAAGCTTAGTGAAAAAGACTAAATCTTAAATTAAATAATTGAGATTACTGCAACTATCTAATTTAAGTTTCTTGTTTATCATAAGTTAAATATAAAAATTCATAAATAACTTATTTGCTCCTTGTGCTAATCTTTCATGACAATTATGAATAATTAAATTTATAGATAGTAATAGAATAATCAACATTAAATTAAACTGTCAAATTAATCAATATTAATCATTCATCAAATATAAGAAATCAAAACAAGAAATACTTGAATCAAAATATGAATAAAAGGTTTAGAACACAAAACCTCACAAGATTACAACTAGAATATCGAATCCCTTGAATTATAATAATTGAGTTTAACCACACATAACTTTTACTCTAATAACAGAAATAGAAGAAAAACAAATAATTGTGAGAAAAGTAAGAAGAGAATTATTCATTCTATTAAAAAAACGTCCCTTTTATAAAATTTCTTATTCTAATCCTAATCTAATTCTACCTTATAAAGATATATATTTAAAACAAATTCAAATTCAAACTTCTGCGTTGATAAGAATAGAAAGAAGCTTTCTGGTTAAAATTCAACATAAGAGTACATCAATCTCTTCACTTCATCACCAATAATGTCTCAATTTGACCATTAAAACAAAAAGTAAAGTAGATGATGTTAAATATTATACCTACCTCGAATTGAAGCCATCAAGTTTTATGTATAAATAGTACATGGTTCCCCACGGCGTACGCAGTATAGCTTGGTTTGGTGCTAATGTCAAGGCTCAAAATCAGTGATGTGGTTGTTGACTTGTGCTGTTCCTTTTTCCGTGATATGAAAATGATTATGCCTTTTTAAGACATCAAAATTAATAGCAACAACAATAATAATAATATTTTTAATAAAACTCTATTGAGGTATTATCTAATTAATAGAAAAATGGTCAAAAGTACACTTTACATATTAACAATTATAATAGAATATAATTTTGAATTTAGCCTCTTTTTTTAAAACATTTAAATTGAATCATAATATTTTTAAAATATTCTGAACAGATCGTAAATAAGCAAAAAATTTGACATAATTAAGTCTCTGTCAATTAAATATCATCTTAACATGATATTTTTTTATATTTTTTAAATAAAAAGTAGGTCTCACAATCACACGTTAGAGAATCTCATATTGACTAAACATGAAAATATTGAAAGATTTATAAGTAGTAAGTTACAACTATCCAAATAACTAGTTATAGTTATTTGACAATAGTTGACCCAAGCCTAATTATTGTTAATGGGCTCTACAATTTACTTATATTAAAAATTCTAATATAGTATCAGAATATGTTTGTTCCGAATTATTAATTTTCCGATTTTCCGTTTGGATATTCAATTCTAGCAGTTCAATCCGGTTACCAATGCATTTATTTCAAGTGACAACTAGATATCCAGACCCTGTTGCACGTGAAGGAGAGTGTTAGAGAATTTTATATTGACTAAACATGAAAATGTTAAAAGATTTATAAGTAGTAAGAGTCAACTATCCAAATGACTAATTATTATCATTTTGACAATAGTTGACCTAAACTCGATTTTTTTTAATAAGCTCTACATTCTACCCATATTAAAAATTAAAATACCGTCATTTAAATATCATATTAACATGACATTATTTTTATATTTTTTAAATAAAAAATAGATCTTACAATCACAATTATTTTTTAAAAAAATATTCATAATTATAATTTTTTTACTAAAAAAATTATAAAGATCTGTGTTGCAAATTAAAGATTACATCCTGAAAATAAATAGGAGATAGATACATGTCCCTTTTGGCAAAACATTATATTCATCAACAAGCAACGAGATCTGACCCATCAAATACAATTTCACTGCCTGAACAAAACAAGTTCTATACAAGACATAGCTGTAACAGTAATTCTATGGCAAAATCTGCAGGAACTAACACGCAGGTGAAGAAAACTCTACATCAATCCTAAGTTTATCAACAGCTTCTGCAATGTTTTACGACCCCATTGAATGTCATTTTCCACAATACTGTTTCCATTTGGCTCTGCTTGATGATGATTTTCCTCTCTTGATACTAACTCTTGCTTCAGATTCTCTTCAGGCTGCACCTCACCGTTAAATGCCTGATTCTGTTCTTCTTGCTTCTGGTTTAACTAAAATTTACAGGCTCAGTTAATTGCCAGGAAAGTGAAAAAAAAAAGGAAAAAAAAAGATGAAACACAAGCGTTTAGTTACTGCAAAGTGACTACTGTTACAAGTTTCAGGAATCTGATATACAGGTTTGATGAACATTCATTCTAATGTTCTTGTAATTAGCAAATTTCTTTTCTCTGTGGATGGATTCTTTATGCAGATTCTTGTGATCATGCCTTTTCATTCAGTGTTCTTAGGCCTTGCATTAATAATTTACAATCAAACTTGTGATGCTTGTTGTTTTTAATTTCATTATTTATTTTTCCAAAGTTTTCAATTAAGTTTCAATTTTTTAAATAAATGAGATAAAATTGTCTCCATTAATATTTTATTAAATATATAAGAATCAACTCTCCATATGTCAATCTTCACATCCCTTATTACATTGGAAAGTCTGACAGCAGAAGCATGAAAGGCAAGTGCAGGAAAATTTGGATAGCTGATAAGAAAACAAGTAGAGCAATGCATAATAAACTCTGAATGACCATTCCATTTATTCAATCTTTCATATTCTACAAAACATTAACTTAGATCATAAACTTTCAGTAGCATTTCCCCCCGAAATGGAGACTGGAAGATGGATGCTGCTATTTCATTAGTAGTAAACTTGGTAGAAATGAAGGAACATAGAGCATCAAATTCATTTAGCAATTACCTCAGGCAAGTTCTGATTCTTAACTTCACTAACTCCAACTGACGCATCAAATGCAGTACTTGTCTCACCTTCATCATCTGTTGTTACTTCACCAGAGATTGCTGATATTGGAGATAGACCAGGTACCAGAACAGGATCTCCTGCATGTGTAACCAGATTTTCCTGGAAAGTGTTATTTTCTGAGATTTCTGTCACAGTTCTGCCATTATTTCCTACAACAGCTGTCTCTTCTAAAGGAGAGTTATTGTCAACTGTGGGGCACTCTTTACTTGCTAGTGATGGTTCCTGTTCAGGATCTGCATCAGCAATGGCAGTTCCTTCATTTGAACCGAGAAACTGTTGCACATTTTGAAGTGTCAAGTTCTCAGCCACTATTAGCATTTCAGGTTTTGCAGTAAGCAATTCGTTTCCATTAGCAAATGGTTCTTCCTCAGTTATTTTCTGATTTTCAGGAGCTTCCCAATCTTCCAACACAACAATGGTGTTATCAGTTTCCCAGGTCTGGAGTACTCGATCAGGTCCTGGTTGCCATATAATACGCCCTGTGATTCTTCTGAGTACAAACTTGAACTGAACAACTTTTGCAGTTGGAACATCCTATACCAGAAATCAGGCAATCAGTATCACTTGAAAGTGAAAAAACATGTATCACTTCTTGAAAAGTTTCTAGCTTTCTGCTTACTAGTTCAATAGTCCAATAGTGCCCATCTGACCAGTTCATTGGTATAGCTTTTGTGGGATCCCACAAGCCAAGCATAGGATCCTCCCCAACTATCAGAAATTGCTCTCCAAAGGAGCATTCTTTCTGTAGCAGGAACTTGACACGGGCCGTCTTTGATTGATCTGAAGAACAGAGATCAGTCACATATATGAACTAAGAACTCAGACCCAGAATAAGAAATGAGCTGAATCAGAACCAGAATAAAAAGAACTTACACGTTGCTGCTCCGTTCTGGGTTTCTGCAGTTTCCACATCCACCTACAAGAGATGAAAACCAGTTTCAATTTCAGGTGATTTATTTATTCACGAAAACAAATCAGTACGAAGAGAAAGTTTCTTGAACATTGTTCTGATTCCTCCAAGCTTGAAACTTTGCTGGACTCGAACGAAAATAAAGAGACTACAAACGAAAGACAAGAGTTCGTGAGTTCATACCTGAATGCCGGGAGATGGAGAAGAAGAAGAAGATGCAGAAACAGGAAGGTATGCTTTCTGTTTCATCATTATCAAATGCAAGAAGCCAACTTTATTAACAATCTTCTTAGAAGGAAGCAAGAAACTGACTTCGTGCCTATTAACACTAAACTCCCTGAAAGAGCAAAACCCCTTTTCTCCATTACTGCTAAAGACGAGATTGGCGCAAGAACCTGCAAGAGTTGTCATCACTGTCTCGGTAATTAATGAAGTACACAGTTGCGCTCCTAAGAAAGAGAGGAATATAATGATGACTACGAATCCGGCAACGGGTTTTGTATGATTCTGTTGAAATTTTAATTTGGTTCTAGTGGGAGGACTAATAGACTGTGTTCTGACGACACGTGGTCCGTGACTTGAGTCCTGAACATCTGGGGTGAGAATCTCGAGTCCAAGACTCCCAAGTACTAATTTCCACGCACTTTGGAGCAAGTAAATGTATGCTACTTAAGATGCTTCTCTTTAATGTGACTGTCGGTTAACGACTTGTCCTACTTCTCTATTACTCTCACGAGGCATCACTTTGGAGAAGGTATTCTCTTTAATATGGAAACATTAAATTTTTAATGTAACTTATATTTTAAATATAAAATTTGAATTATAAAATTATTATAATTTATAATCAAATATATTTTAAAATATTCAATTGTTAAAATTAATGTTTAAAAAATGAAACCAAAAGTTAAACCGATAAAACAAGAAATTTAAGATTTAATAGGTCGTTTGGAAACTTTCGAATTGGATTCATTGGCTAATTGGATTCAATTATATTTGTAGAATTGAATTAAATTCTATTAACACTGTCGGAATAAATCTATAAATATTATAATTGAATTCAATTATATTGTTAAGAACATAATAAAAATGAATTCAACTACTTTATATGACTTTTTTATCCTTAACTAAAAATAGTCTGTAATCAATATGTGTGTTTTGTAATAATTTGTATATATATGATGTGTATATTTGAAAAAAGCATTTTTAATGTTTTGAAAAAAAATTGACTCTTTAATTCACACACCAAGTCGGACCATTTCAGATGTGAATTGAATTCATACAAAAATGAAATTTAATTACGTTATTGAATTCAAGTCTTTTTTTTTTACATTCCAAACGCATAAATTAAATTCAATTACGTAAAATTAATAAATTGAATCTAATTCATGCGTTTCCAAACAACTTGTAAAAATTCAATTGAAAGAGAAATTTGGAGCAACGGATAAAAATTACTCCTGATAGCTCTGCTCAAACACTTACAAAACAGAGAGCCTTGCATATTTAGAGATTAATTGAATTACTTTAATTTATAAAAATTAACCATTAATTAATTTTTACCATTCTCGCTCGCTTTTTTCTTTATGAATTATGTCATTCATTTGCATAATCATGTCAGGGTAGAGGTCGAAGCAATGGTTCAGTTAAATTGGAAATCTACTCTTGACAGCCACAGTCAGCTGGTGCTATCTTCTTGGACTGGAAGTAGCCATTGTTACTGGAAAGGAATAGCCTGTGATAGCTCTGGAATTGTTGTCTCTTTCAACCTTTCACTTCACGGTTTGACGGGTACACTTCAAAATCTCAACTTCTCTTCTTTCCCTAACCTCATTCGTCTTGATCTTTCCCTCAATTTATTCTGCGGATCCGTGCCACCACAGATTGTTAACCTTTCCAAACTTGTCCTGCTCGATTTGTCCTACAATCTTCTTTTTGAGAATCTTCCATCTGAGATTGGAAAGTTGGCAAATTTGTTATACGTGGCTTGGTGTCAATCAGCTTTCTGGTTCCATTCCTGAGGAGTTAGGCTTGCTAACATCTCTCAAATCTTTTGATTTATCCAGCAATTATTTCACAGGTTCCATCCCTTCTATTCGAAACTTGACCAACTTATTGCGCATTCATCTCGATGTAAAAGCTTTTGAATTGGCTTCGTCGAGTTCATCTACTGGAGAGTGAAGCTTTTTCTCAGCAATAACCTGTCCGGTGGACAATTCAGCTTTGTAGACACTTCCATGACCCCCTTGGCCAATGCAAAACTTGGGATCGAATCCTTCTGTGGCTTCGATAATGCTTTGGTACCTTATTTTCCCGTCATAGCGCCACACTTGAAAAAGATACCCCTTTTCTGCTGCTGGATCTACTTTTCTTTTCTTCACTTCTCAACTATAATCAGAAGAAGCAGTGTGCAGAGAGCCGAGATTATAGGAAAAATAATTAGGTTTCTGACCCTTTCTCGTCTTGATCTGTGGAATGTTGTTGGAGAACAAGGTTTCAAATCAGTAGCATTTCCGCACAAGCCTTTGTTATTCCTCGAGGCCTCAAATGGCGCGTTGTGGAAGGCACTAAGGTCAGGAATGGCGCCCTCTAGTTGATTACAGGATAAGTTAACAGTTGTCAAACTCCGTATGGGGTCAAAATCTGATGGAATTGAACCAGACAAATTGTTGTGTGAAAGATTCAATGTCTAATACTTTCAATCCATCTAGTTGCTGTGGTGTTTTTCCTGTCAACTGATTCTGACTAAGATCAAGTGTCTGAAGCGAATTCAAATTACCGATCTCAGGTGGGATATGATTCGTGAATTTATTCATACTCAAATTCAAATCCAACAGTTTCATGCATTGTCCCAATTTTCCAGACAAGGAGCCACTCAAGTTGTTTGCAGCCAAATTAAGATATTGGAGAAGAGAGAGCATCCCAATTGCCAGAGGAATGGTTCCCGAAAGCTTGTTGTTATTCAACTAAAGGTTGAAAAATAACGTCAAGTTCTGCAGTTCCTTTGGAATCTCTCCTACTAGCTGATTGAAGGAAAGGTCAAGATATTGTAACCTCGTTACCATTGCAAGTGCTCGAGGTGTCTGGCCAGTGATATTGTTGTTGGAGGTTTTCAACCTTGTTAAATTGTAGCAAGTTAAGAGAAATCTCGCCATAAAATTTGTTGAAACTCAAATCTATGAAGTTAAACTGAGGATATATGCCAAAGACTTCAGAAATGTTTCCTGTAAGTTGGTTTCCTTCGAGCCTGACTCTAACCAAACTGCTGCAGTTTTTTAAGGTTTTCGGCACAGAACCTGTCAAGTAGTTGCTGTCTACAGTGAGATTTTTCAATGTGCCCCTTAGCATATGTCCTGTGGTAAATGGCCAGTAAGTCTATTTCCAGACAATAGCAAGTTTATCAGTTGTGCAAGATTATTCATCTGTGGGGGAAGAGAACCTGAAAGTTGATTGGTGAACAATTTTAGATCGGCCAGGGATTTCAGTTCTGCTGTTCCTGAAGGGATGGATCCTGAAAGTCTATTCTGAAACATGGCAAGACCTTTTAAGTTTGTTAAGTTTCCAGTGGACGTGGGGATTGTCCTGTCAATCTGTTTTCTGACAAATCAAGAAGTTCAAGAGATCTTAGAAGTCCAAATTCTTCAGGGATACGACCTGAGTAATTGCTTTTGTAAAGGTAGATTTGGGTCATGATCCTGAAGTTTCCTAAAGAAGTAGGAATTATGCCAGTGAGAACGTTTCTTGAAAAATCAAGGACTTCCAGGAACTTCAGGAATCCAATTTCCAGAGAGGATGGATCCTGATATACTGTTTCCATCTAGATGAATGCACAATAAGTAGGTCAAGTTTCGAATAGAAGGGATGGAACCTGTGAAATAATTGCTGGATAAATCAAAAGATTTGAGAGATGTTAGCCAGCCTAACTCTTCAAGATGGAACCAGAACGCTGATTGACACCAAGCCACATGTACAACAAATTTGCCAACTTTCCAATCTCAGAGGGAAGATTCTCATAAAGAAGATTGTAGGACAAATAGAGCAGGACAAGTTTGGAAAGGTTACCAATCTGTGATGATACAGATCTATAGAATGAATTGAGGGACAGATCAAGACAAATGAGGTTAGGGAAAGAAAATAAGTTGAGATTTTGAAGTGTACCCGTCAAACCGTGAAGTGAAAAGTTGAAGTAGGCAACACTTCCAGAGCTACCACAGGCTATTTCTTTCCACTTACAATGCCTACTTCGAGTCCAAGAAGATAGCACCAGCTGACCTTGGTTGTCAAGAGTAGATTTCCAGTTTAACAGAGCCATTGCTTCGACCTCTTCCCTGACATGATTATTGTTTGCAGGAACATTAGTGGCAAATGAATGACATAAAATCAGAAAGAAAAAGAGAGTGAGAATGGTAGAACAGTGCAAGAAGTGGCGTGAAACATGTTTTTTCGACAGCATCATCAGGACCAAAGTCATTCCGAGTTAATTAAGGTTAATCACTCCAGCAGAGTATAGAGAATCACTGATAAATTCAGGTTGCTTAATGGAAATATTATCTGATTGAAGTTATACGTAAAGAATTAAGTTTGCTTTTGTCAAGGAGACCAACGTCTGGATAGAGTCAGCTTGTCACTTTACAGTCTTCCCCATTACAGAAGATCCTTCACCATTCTTCACAGCTACCTAATAATTCTTCAATCTAAAACTTGCAGTGGAAAAGATTGTTAATTGTGTTTGTTTTGTAATACGTAGCATGTCTCGGATCATTCGTGAAAGGGAAATAAATGAAATAAATGTGAAATATCTTATTTTGGTTTCATCAGAAATTCTGAGAAACTTTCTGAAGCCGTAACGAGTTTGAATTCACCGGGGCCTTCACGAGAACTTCTCACCGGCAGTGCAAGGGGTTAACACCTTTTTACAGTTTTTTTAAAACGTAAGATTTCTTAAAGGGTCAAAGAATCTTGATACTTACGAATGATACGAGTAACTGTAGGAGACCTTAACCTCTTTATATAGCTTTCATATCAGACTTCTCCGTTACAGCTTCGATATGGATCCGGTTTATACTGATTATAGTTTATTTTCTTCCAAGACTTCGACCCATTGATTTAAATCTTTTATTGGATCACTTTATTATCTTCGTCAGAATCAAATTTACGTAACTTAACCAATAAGTTATTGAAAATCGATAAAATGTAATTAATTGTTAACCAACTTTATGAAAAATGTCTAACATGTTTATTATTTCATCATTCATAAATAATTTAATATGACAATATTACAACATATTTTAATAATTTTATTTTTTATTACATTTTAAATATAAAAATAGGATATATCAAAAAAATTCTAGTCGAATTAGTTACTATAAAAGGTGAAATTTCAAATGACAATGCTAAGAGATAACATAGCATCCATTCTGCCCATATCTCTCGATAGAAATCAAGCAACATTTAATTATTTCAAGTGGCCTAATGGCTTCAGCTCCTCACTTAAGGCTTTTCTTTAAAAGGAGGTCTTGAGTTCGAGTCACGCTAAAAGAGGAGAAATAGGAATTTGTCCTATTGATGATCCTCTAGCCCCCTGGGCACAGCTCCTTGATCGGATCAATTACGGA
>JAOTAY010000155.1:26871-41918 GCA_025629805.1 Erythroxylum baracoense | reverse complement strand
CTGCTTTCCTGCAGTCCCTTCTTCACCAAAAAACTAACTTGAGCGTCGGAGAGGCCTATCGGGAAACAACCCCCGACATGCCTTCTTTGTTTTGCAGGAATCCTTAAGCCAGAATTCTCGTGTCCAACAGTTGTCTCTATGGACCCAAGCGGCAACGTGCAGCCTCGTCAGAATCCGGCTGAACCACATTTAAAGGGATGTTTCTTCGTAGAGATACAGGTTAACTAACTAGAGGATATGTGGTTATAGCTCAAGAAGTGTATAAATCAGGAATACAACGATAATAATACTAGAGTATTTTTTATCTAGATTACATTCAGATATGTTTTCTTCTCTTGATTGCGTGATGTGTTTACTCTACCTAGGTTTAGTTTTAGTTTTAGGTTTAGGTTTGCGTTTAGATTAATTATTAATCATCAAAACCATATCTCTTTAATTAATTAACTAGGTAATAGTAGGGGAGTTTACTGTATTACTATTTACTTTTATATGGGATCGATACTCTATTCATAAATGTATTATTACCAAATAATGGGTGGAACTGCATTAACTTATGAGTAAAATAGTTGATAGAGAAAACTTTAGTGGTAGAAAACAACACAACAAGTTTTTTAATGAATTTTTAATTTTAAATAGTAAATTTTAGTTATTTATTTTTAATAGTAGCTAATAGTTTTATATCTTATTATAGTTATTTTTTATTCTATGTTATATGTTTTTTGAGTTTGTTTTTTTCAACATATTTAAGCATAAAGAGGAAATCAGGTGTATATTGAACTTAATTATTAAATAAGGCTCAAGGCATGACCTTTTACCAGACTATGTCTATATGTATGGTAGAATAAAAGGTCCATGGTTTAGGATATGCCTATATCTCATATTGTTCCTATACTTGAGTTTCCAAAACACTCGATGACTTGGAGATATGCCCATGTCCTGGACCATTTCTAAAGGTTACATAGGATAGTAGGATCTACAGCTTAGTACACATTGGTGCCCTAACTTGTATCTATATAAAACTTTTTATAGAAGGAGCTATGGCCTAAGCCATGCCCACACCTTAGGCTATGTCTTTAATAATTTGGCTATAGAAGAATTTAAGGACTACACCACAATTGTATCATAGGTCATGTCCCTAAGTTTTTGAAACTCATAGGACACACCAAATACCCCCATCGAGCATTAAGAAGGCTTTGTTCAACATAGATTCGAATAAGGGACTTGGATCTAATGAGCTGACTATTTAGTTTTTAAAAAAAACATGGAGCTTTATAGTTCAACAGTTATAAATACAATCCTATAATTCTTCTCCAAAGGGAAAATACTAAGTAAGCTTAATAAAATTTATACCTATCTCATTCTTAAAATTCCAAATACATTAAGCTTACTTGATGATAGACTAATATCTTATTATAATATGATCTACAAATTTATTTTCGAAATTTTTGGCTTCAAGGCCTAAAATTGATACTAAAAAATTTGGTGAACCCTTATTAAGGAGCAGATCCAAGAGAGGAGGAAAGAAATTAAGAGATATGCTTTGAATATGGCTTCTATAAGGCCTTTTAACACCTTAAATGACTATATCAATGTATCTCTAAAGTTTCATATAGAATTCTCATTAATGGGGAGCCAATAAACATATTCAAGGGAGCTAAGGGATTATAACAGGGTGACCTTTAATCACCTTACATGTTTAGTCTTTACATGGAAGCTCTATCCTCTATAATAGCAAGGAATATTGAGAAAGAAAAATGGCTTTAGATATCACTATAAATATGAACAAACCAAAATATTCAAATGAGCTAAGGGATTGTAATAACTCTTTATCACCCTAGTTATTTACTTTTTTCATAGAGGCCCTAACTCATATGATAGCTAGGAATATTAAGAAAGAAAGAAGCTTCAAATATCAATATAAGTATGAGTAAACCAAAATATTCATCCTCTCCTTTGTAAATGACTTATTGTTAGTTTATGGTGCAAATCAAGAATCAATCTAAGTTTTTATACAATTCCTATAAGAATTTACGAGGCTATCAAGCCTCACCATCAACACTCATCATAACGACTTTTATTTTTCCTTGAGATATCAAACAATAGCTAAGTATGTAGCCTAAAAGTAGGCTTTAAAAGTGATCAATTCCCTTTTAAATATCTTCCAATCACCACCAAAAGGATCTCCTCTATAGATTGACAACCCTATTTGATTCCATTCTAAAGAGGCTTAGATAATGGGACAATAGGTTTTATCTTATATAGGCAGGCTATAATTGATAATCTTCATTCTCAATAACTAACATATCTAATGGAGCTTAAACTTGTCTCTCCCTATAAACATTATCAATGTAATGGATAGAGTGCTTAAAAACTTCCTATAGAATAGTAAAGGAGACATAACAACAATGGTTAATTTCAAATGGGTAGATTTATTCGTACCTAAGGAAAAGGGCGGCTTGAGAATCAAATATAAAAGGACATGAATAGGATGTTACTGTCTACAAGGATATGAAAACTCCATATAGATAAGGATACCTAGTGGGTTAAGTGAATGCATTCAGACTTCCTCAAGGGTGAGAACTTTCAGAATATCAAGTCTAAAGCCAACACTTCCTAGAATCTTAGAAATATATTGAATATAAGGGAGCATGACAAAATTTTCTTCAAATGCAGAATTGGTAATAGAAAGAATACATGATTTTGGTTCAACAATTGGCATCAATTTAGACCATTGCAAAATTTACCGAAATATTGCTCATTAGAGACTATTCTACTAAACATTAAAAAAGTTAAAGAATACTTGATTTTGCTCTAACAATTGGCATCAATTGAGACCCCTGTACAAGCTACTAGAATACTATTCATTAAAGAATATTCTACCAAATAGTATCAAAGTTGGGGTAGTGACTAAAAGAGTGTCCTGGGGTTGGCCAATCTATCGTTCAAATGATTCTCAACTATCATCCAAAACTTACCTGCTTATAATATAGTTTGAATACACGTTTATATGGCTAAGGCACCACTCCTCATCATTCACTAATTAATCTTACACCGAAGCTCTAACATATACTCATTAATCAGTGCCATGGATTAACCTATTTTAGTTTTCAAAACATCTTCATAAAACTTCTTTTATACTCCATTTATCAGTCCAAAGGAGATTAAGAAGCAAAGAAAATTTTAACTGTAGCTTAATAAACAACCATCTCTACTTTCTATTACAATCAAGAAAATGAAATCGTAGACTATTTATTCTTTAACTACCAATTTTCCTAAAGATTATGAGGTAAGATCTTAGCTTTATCTAACCAATCCTGGGGCAGTGATGATGGAATATCATTATGGTATGTGCTTACAGTTTAAAAGGTTCCAAAAAAGAGGACTTAAAAGCCTATATTATAACTTTTAGTTGCTTGGAAGGAAAACGTCATTTATTTGGAAACTCTCTAAGACCTGCTTATTTTCATTTATGTTTTTGGTTTTTTGTTTTTATTTTTAAATTTAGTAATTTTTTTTTGAGTTTTTGGTTTTAGTTTTTTCCTGTTATCAAAAATACACAAAGTGATTTTTTATTTAAAATTATGAATAATTTAATTTAATATTATATTTAATCAATAAAATAATTATTGATGAAAATTAATTTTATTAATAATTCATTCAATTTTTCTAATTAAATTAAACTAAAAAATTTCATGATTAATAATAAATATAATTAAATTTAAAATATCTTTAAAATATATATATTTCAAATAAAATTAATTATTAATTTTTGAATAAATATTAATTTTTAAATTATTTTTTATTTTAATCTCTTATATTTAAAATAATTTTTTTGATAATTTCTTAATAAATATTATATAAGTGATTAAAATAAATTTAATTAATTAAAAATAATTTATCTTTAAGTTTTATTTAATATGCAATTATAATCAGGAATATAAATATAACTACATTTATATATGTAATTGTCATCAAGAATATAGATATAACTACATTTATATCAATGACTAAACGTGTTTTTATTTTTATTTAAAAGAGAAAACGAAAACTAAAACTAAAACTAAAAACCGTAACAGAAAAACAAAAGTGAAACTAAGATGAACACTTATTTTTTATATGACAAATCTATGAAATTAGAGAAATAATAATAACAAAAGATTTGGTTGATAAATTAAGTAAAATATTGAAAACCAACTAGATGGTCCAACATGCAAGCTTTAAGAAAGTATAAATACAATAATAGCAAGACTTAATTAATTCATTTTAATTTAAATAAAAAAGAATTTTAAAACATATTCTTACAAATTGTAAATGGATAGGTAATATTGAAATATTAATACTGATTCTGACTAATTAGCTATCTTAATATTAAAAATATTCTATTAATCTTTAATGATAAAGTGATGAATTTGACACGTTTATTTTATAAAACATAAAAAGATTACTGTTCGATTTATAAAATTATTTGGCAAGACCATAGAAATGTTAAGAATCATAATTAGATTGGCCATCTGTCACAACTCAAAGCTCAAAGATATTACGCTCAAAATGATATTGTTAACAAATAATTACATGCTAGCTTTATCTTTCCTTTATTACGTTGCCTACCAGAATAAACAACAGCTGTTATTATCTAAAAGAAAGTATAACGCACACCATTACCGTAAGATCTGATGACCATACCCAAGCGAATCTGCCAAAATGGGCCCTTGTTAACGGAATTGTTACCCTATCTGTCATTGTGCTCTGTGTGGTTTCTGTTATCTTTTACGATTGCAGTGAATTGAGGAAGAAAATAACACAAGTAAAGACTTCTTCTTTCTGACTAACTGCAGAGAGCTTTCTTTATTAGGTAGCCCAAATATTATCATCTTCATCATTGTCGGCTGTTGTATGTTTTCTTCTTACCCTTTTCACAGTGGTTTCCTCTGTGAATTTCTTTGTTTGGTCTTATTCCTACCCGTTTAACGATTAGATCTATGCCAGTTTTCGCTTAAACTATACTGATTTAGCTATTCAAGTTATCAATCTTCAAAGTTTTATCTTCGTAAATCACCATCATCTGTCTCTGCATGCAGCCTTATTGCTGTGTTTCACATGTAGAATCGCGTCGTTTTGGAGCTCCTTGGCGGCTCTTATGAATTTTTCTCGTTTTCTGTGTTCCAATATAGAGGGAAAGCTGTCAAACTTTACTTCCTAAATTCAGAAACCAATTTCTGCTTTCAGTTTTCTGTGTCTTAGAAGCATTTGGGCATGATGAGATTTGGATGGAATCATGTCATGTACTTGTTCATCATTTTTACCCTACCCATCCAAATCAGGATTATGGTTCACCTTTTAGTAAAATTAAATGAGATAGCTTAAATTAGTAACATTTTTTTATCTAATTCTGGTATTTTTCTAGTTTTTTATAATTATTATCTTTTCTAATTAAAATATCCGAAAGTGCGATGAGGCTACCAGTTCTCTAGACAGCTTATAGCGCGCCCCACTTTTATTGGAGGTTTATTTGCACTCATTGTCTGAATCCCTTGTCTATCGGGCCTTCCTTTGGGTGGCTGGTTATCGCTGATTTGTTGGAACTTGGTACCCAAAAATTTAATACCCTCTTATCTTTCACTCGAGTTTCGCAAAAGCAAAATTGTTGAGGCTAGTATCTGCATATGTATTTGATCAATACAGGGTTAATGGGTAATATGCATTAGCTTCTTGATATATTTTCAATGGCATGTCTTTGGTTTGTTGGTATTGTGCTGTGAGCTATTCGGTTGTTACCCTTTTTTCTCCTCAGTTTCTCACTTCTCTGTTGTCCTCTGGTTCTTATGGCATTGATGAATCTTTATTTCTTGTTCGTTTGTAACATTAAAAAGGACACTATTAGCTGCCTCTATCGCATCACTGAATATCTTGCAAGTTCAGTTATTTCAATTATTTTGCTTCCTTTCGCTCCAACTCTGTTATCATTTTCTGTGGCTACAGCTCCTGAAGTGCGAAGCATGAGAATGGCTGAATAAGGTGTTATTGATGACTGGTTGGGGTGTAGATTAGCATAGTCATCCTTTTCTTGAGCTGAAATTAGTTGATCTACTAATGCCGGATCAAATGGGAATTTTTGAAGAAATGGGATTTTGTGGCAACTTTGACATGATCTCGGCTTCTCTTGGTCAAGGAGAGCTGGCTCCTGAACCTGAACAATTTGCAACAATGGAGGAGGATTACATTGACGAAGAGATGGATGTTGATGAACTTGAGAGGCGGATGTGGAGAGACAGAATGCTTTTAAGAATGCGTAAAGAACAGAATAAGAGTAAGGAAGGTGTTGATAATGCAAAGCAGTGTCAGTCTCAGGAGCAAGCTCGGAGGAAGAAGATGTCAAGGGCACAAGATGGCATCTTAAAATATATGCTGAAGATGATGGAAGTTTGCAAAGCTCAAGGTTTTGTATACGGGATCATTCCTGAGAAGGGGAAGCCAGTGACCGGAGCATCGGACAATCTTCGGGCTTGGTGGAAGGAAAAGGTCAGATTTGATCGAAATGGACCTGCTGCAATTGCCAAGTATCAAGCAGATCATTCTATCCATGGAAAGACTGATGAATGTGGTGTAATGGCATCTACACCTCACACTTTGCAAGAGCTCCAAGACACAACTCTTGGCTCACTTCTATCAGCTTTGATGCAGCATTGTGATCCACCTCAGAGGCGTTTCCCATTGGAAAAGGGCGTTCCTCCACCATGGTGGCCCACAGGTACCGAGGAATGGTGGCCCCAACTGGGTCTGCACAAAGATCAGGGTCCTCCTCCGTACAAGAAGCCTCATGATCTGAATAAAGCTAGGAAGGTCAGTGTTCTAACAGCAGTTATTAAACACATGTCCCCTGACATTGCCAAGATCCGCAAGCTTGTCCGTCAGTCTAAATGCTTGCAGGATAAGATGACTGCCAAAGAGAGCGCCACTTGGTTGGCAATAATTAATCTGGAAGAAGCATTGTACAGAAAACAATATCCAGATGGTTGCCAGCCTGTGTCTACTTGTGAAAGTGGCTCTTTCATCATTGGTGATGCCAGTGATTATGATGTTGACATGGTGGATGATGAACCAACTCCTGAAGTAGAAGAGAATATGAAAGCTCGTAACATCGATGTCTTTGATATGGGTGCAGCAGCTGTACAAAATGATAGATTGATGGTGGCACCAATGGCTTCACATATCAAGGGAGAAGTTGTTGAAACAAACTCGGATTTCATTAAGAAACGGAAGCGGACAGCTGATGAGCCACATGTCATGATGGATCATAAGTTCTACACTTGTGAGTTCCCGCAATGCCCCCACGGTGACTATCGGCTGGGGTTTCTGGACAGGATTGCAAGAAATAATCATCAAAGGAACTGTCATTATAGAACTGATAGTTCTCAAGGTTGTGGATTGTCAAATTTCCAAATTAATGAGGACAAACAAGCAATCTGTTCTCTACCATTTTCTCAAGCTAGGCAGGCAACTAGACCAGTGAGCCAGACAGCTGGAGTCAATCTTTCGGGTCTTGGACTTCCAGACGATGGGCAAAAAATGATATCTGATCTCATCTCCCTTTATGATACAAATGTTGAGCAAGACAAGAACTTGAACCCTGGGACTGTTAATGTTATCGGAGATGAAAATCAGAAGTTTAAATTTCAGCTGGATGACAGCTTCTATGGCCAACTTGGAAACAACACGAGCGATGAAACTAACATGCCAATTAAGAGAACAGTGTTTACATCAAGTGATGCTCGCTTTGATCTAGGATTTGAAGCCAACATTAACGACAGTGTTACCGACTTTAGATATTTCAATCTGGCATCAATTGAGAGTTCAGTGGATCCAGTTCCAAAGCATGATACGTCATTGTGGTACCTCTGATAAAAGAAGAATAATTATGTCAAACATCTCTATGTTTCTTTTGGTTTCTGATACGTACAGGTGAAAAGGCGGTGTACACTCTGGGAAGTAGATAACTATTGACAGGTATAATAGATGTCTTGAGTGTATCCTTTGGAATCTCATCTTGATCTATAGGATAGGATGTGTATTAAATAAAAGACTTAGCCTTCTACATTTACATTTCCTCATTATGTAGCTAAAATGCATGTAGAATTGTTGTATCAATATATGTTAGGTTCTTAAATCTTCTACTTTCTTGATGCTTAAAAACATTTTCTTTTTTCCTTGAAAATAATTCCACGCTCTATAATTTGCGAGTAACAAGACGTGGATTGTTTGATGATAAAGGAAGACAATCTTAAGATGAATAGTCCTTTAATTATAATTTGGAGGTCACATCCATCTAATATTGTTGGTTCACTACCTATCAGATTGAGGCCTGGAGAAAACAGAAATGTTCTAGCACTTTTTTTTTTTTCTAGGTTGTCTTCTGTTTCGTATCAGTTGCAGGAGGAGCGCAAATTCAACTGGCCCCCATTATGTTTTTCGGGGAAAGAAAAATGGAATCAGATTAAAAGTTATATATTATTTTAATTCAAGGAATTCTTTATCTTTCATAGTTCTATGTGTTGATAACTTATGAAGACTTAATTAAGGTCTCGTATCAACAGAGACCAACATTGGCTAAATATGGTAAATTCTGGAGGCCAATAGGTGAGATTTGCAATAAATGAGATTATACTGAGCTTACGGGACTAGAAATAGGAAAATCAACTAAGAAATCAGGAAATAGGGAGGGAGTAGAAATAAATCCTGATCATTTTATCCATTTGAGCAATCAGGAGACAGAAGCAATGGCTAACTCAAGTTTAGTTGCTAACTCCATGGATAAATCATGATGATTTTATCCATGGAGGAGTTTTTCGCTCATTCACCTCCTCTTGACCAGAAATCAAAGAAGCATGAGGAAGTAGAGATAAGACTTGAAGATTATAGACAATTAAGTAATCAGGAGACAAGCAATAGATAAGTTCAGTCGTTGCTGGCATTTTGAACTCCATAAAGATTAGTCCCCAATTACTAATATCCCTAAAGATCAGGGTCAAGAGCAACAAGTGGTAGAATGTTTAGCTTTACAGGGTTTTAAGTAGGACACAAGAACAAGTTCAAGAAGGAAGAATAAAGAAAAAGGTTGCAGGAGCCTTATTCATTCCTAATGTCCATCCTCACATGGAATGCAAGGGCATTTACTGCCCAAGAAACAATAGATGCTAAGGAATTACTTATTGGAAATAAAGCCTTAATAAGTCTTTTGGAAACAAAACTAGAGGAAGATAAGTGCAAGAAGTTACATTTATTAGAGAATCGTTAGAATATCATCTCTAATAATCAATTTCACCGCCATGATAGTATAGTCATTGCATTAGACTCAAACATAATTGAAGTTTCTCCCTTCATGAATAGCTTAATTTTTTAATAACCTTTATCTATGGATCCAATTATGTATTTCAAATGAATGTGCTTTAGGCAAAACTATAAAGCTTCCACCCTCTGTTGATTCTTCTTGGCTAATCTTAGGAGATTTTAATAACATATTGCATAGTTTAAAAGTAGCTAGGCATATATGCTTGATGAAATTTAGTAAAGACTGTAGGTAAGCAAATTAAAGTTACAGACTTAATTTGAGGGTTATTTATACACATGAGCAACAAAGAAAGTAGAAATTGGCATATAAAAAATATATAGAGCTCTTATCGATAAGGCATGTTTAGTAAAGCTCTTAGAGAGTAATGCTACCTTTAGCAATCTATTATTCTGAGACTATTATCCAATACTCGTCCATAATTTCACTCAAAGGCAACCAAGAAAAGCTCCTTTTAGTTTTAATAATTATTTGATAGAGGTTAAAGAGTTTGAAGAAGCTATTATCATTGGTCTTTCCTCAACTTTTCATTGTCACAAAGCTTACATCTATATGAGAAAGTTATAAATGGTGAAACAGGATCTCAATTAGCTAAACCAGACAAGAATATACAATATTCAACTATAATTGACCTTAGCTAACCTAAAGCTTTACTTAAACCTTGGTGATCCTCTTAAGAAAATGGAAGAGAAAATGCCATTGCTTAAATTCATTAAAGCCCTAAAAATTCATAACTCCTTACCTAAACAAAAACAAAGGATTTAATAGTTGAAAGGAGGCAAAAACTCCTCTTTCTTCCAAAAATCTATTTCTATAAGGAGGAACACTGATAAAATAGCTTCATTTATTGAATATAATAAAGATTTAGCTCAATCATAAGAGTAGATGAATCAAAAAGCCTATGACCACTCCCTAAAACTAGAGACTCTTCAGTTAACTTGCTTAAATCATTTATAATTGAACAAAGTATAGAAAAGAAAACAAACTCTCTTATTTAACATTTAAATGATGAGGATATTAAGGAATTATTTTTTAAGCTTAATCCAGGTAAGTCCCTTGACCCAAATGGACCGAATGCTCTTTCCTCAAAAAATCTTGGTCACTCACCAAAGATGTTGTATTGATATTTTTTAGAATAGCAAGATGTTAAGAGAATTAACAAAATTTTCATTTACCTTATTCCTCAAATGAAAAATATAAGCTCCCTTAAAGTTTTCATATCTAATATATATTGCAGAACTCTTCACAAGATTATTTGCCAAACTTATTACTTCAAAACTTAAGTATATTCTAAAACCTCTCATTCATGTATTCCAAGGAGCCTTTTATTATAGAAAGATTGATTGGAGACACTATACTTTTGGATCAAGAATTGTTTAAAGGTTATGGTAGGGAAAATCCAATAAAAATTATTCAATCAATGAATATTTTCACAAAGCTTTTGACGCAATTCATTGAAACTACATTTTTCACTTACTTAAGATATTTGGATTCCTAAAAATCTTCATCAACTAGATTAAACAATGCTTTTCCACCACTATTTATGTAATCTTAGTTAATGGTGAACCCGCCAACTCGTTTATGGGGAAAAGGTTGTAACAAGTTGATCCTATCTCACTTTACCTATTCATTCTATGTATGGAATCATTTAAGAAGTTAATAGACCATTCAATTAGGCAAGACAACTTCAAATTCCTTTCTACATGCAAAGATGGCTTGCTCCTTCTCTCAATAGTTGAGAACAAATCAATATGTATACTTATGTCTACTTTGCACACTTTCAAATTGCTCTCTGGATTAACCATCAATAGAAGTAAGAGTTACCTAATAGTCTCTGCATGTGAAAAATACATAGATTCCTAGTTAAACTTAATCTCAAACATGCAGCTCAAGGATCCTTCATTTACCTCTTTAGGATTACCAATCACAACCAGAAGATTAACCTTCAAGGAGTGCTCACCTTTACAGGATAAAATTTAGAGGACAATAAGCAACTGGTGCAATATATCTATCTCATTTGTTGGAAGGGTTGCAATTGAATAACTCCATTCTTTATTCCCTACACACCTACTAGTCCTCATATATATTTCTCTCTAAAGGGCCAATTAAAACTATAAAGAAGATGTTAAAGAGCTTCCGATGGCCTGGTGACTTGAATAAGAAGTAATTTCCCAAAGTCAAATGGTCAGATGTTTCTTTACCAAGGAAAGTAGGTGGTCTAGGAATTATTCCAGTATCTTTATCTAAAAAATCATTATGAGAAGAAGAATTTGGATTATTATCACTAACAAAGAGGCTCTTTAGGTCTTATAGAAATATATTTACTTTTTAAAAGGTAGGATCATATACAAAGTTTACAATAAAATCACTACCTCCTAGTTTGTAACACAATTACTTAAAATGAGGGAGCTGTTATACTAAAACGTTACTTGCAAGATTGAAAAGGAAAAAATGTATTCTTATAGTTTGATAAATGGAGTAAGTCAGGTCCTTTATTCAACACCAACTTACTTCCAACTCTAAAACATATATTCCCTAAATCCTTGTATATAGAAGTGCTTAATAAATGGGAGTGATTGGGTTAATAATTCATCCTTATTCATGAAGCTCATCCTAGATTAGACGCCTAGACGAAGTCAGGAAGGCTCTTATCATCGGTTAAAGGATTCTTCTAGAAGGTTCACTAATGCCCCATGTATTTATACTTTAAATATATAAAATAGCATGATATGGAAATATTTAGTTCAATAATGCTCTCCTTAAAGTCTCTTTCCTCATATGGCTTGTTTATAAGCACAAATTGGGAACTCCAAATAGATTGAGTTTCCTTAACTCTTCCTAGATATATTGTCTCTATCATGAAACATGCATACATATGGAACAAAATACAATCTCTTTGCAAAGTTATAAAAACTAGCCTCTCTTACACACTAATATTTTTAGAAAACTGGAATAAGGAAGGGGAATGTCTAGTGGTGATAAAAAAATCTATATCATCGCATTTGGCAACGCTATGTACTCTATCTAGAAGAAAAGGAATTTTAAGTTATTCTAGGGAAGAGAAAAGACTAGGGACCAAGTGAAACTTAAGCTAATCTTATGAATTAGGGAACAATTGCTAGTGAACTAACTTTACACTATATACATACTTGAAATATCTTCATCTTTGAAACTTATAAACATTTAATTACCAATAAACAAATTAAGCAGTGTACTTACTCTAATCAACCGCTAATTGTCAAAGTGGCCAATCTAATACCTTTAAAGGTAGATCTCCTCACTAGAGTATAAGATTGATTCTCGTACTTAAGTTTTTATCTACATGTATATCATTATATTATAACTTGGCTTCACTTATAAATTTTTAAGCTTGTGAAGCTTTGATTCTATTTTTGAAAATTTATTCTTTCTTTAATTTCCAAAATATTTCTTTTATCCTTTTTGACTTTTTGTGACTAGTAGGAGATGACCATACATATATAAAAAACCTTTTTATTTTTTCAAGCTTGTTCTACTTATTTTGTTTGGCATGTAAGGTTTCCATATCAATTTAATTTAATTTAATATAACTACAGAAATAAGAATTATCTAAAAAATAGGAAAAGTTAAAAAATGAGTTGGTGAGAATTAGATCATTGGCCTAGTTTTCTCCTTCTTCTTACTACACACGAGCCTCCTATGACTATCTTAACCTTTCTCTTTAACCATTCTTGCTTCATCTTTATTGCATACACACTAAACTTGATTTCCCTTTTCTGTCTTTTCCCTCATCTTTGTATTTCTTTCAGCATTAACCAATCTAAATTGGGTTATTTTCCTTTAAAGTAATTCAACCTTCATTTTGGTTTCTTACTTTGTCTCAACTTCTAACAGTTTATCGTTAAAGGTAAAATATTAATCGAAACTATGTCTGTCCCTTCTACTCCTAAGGCAGGTTCTTTGTCACAAATGGTGCATGCTCTTCCATACAAGCTACTTGAACCTAGTAACCCTATCATATACAAGGTAAACCTATTTTCTTAAAGAATATTGGTCCTTACAGGGCTTGAGTTACCTATTTGAGTCAATTTCCACTGCATTCATTTAGAATATTGGTCCTTGGAGGGCCTGAGTTACCTTGCTAACTACTTAGGCACACCACTTGCATTGGATGGTAACACATCAAATCTCAAAAGTGTGGGATTTGTAAGAGTTTGTATTAAAGTTTATGAAAAAAGGGAATTGCCTTACCTTATCAATAATGAAACTCAATGACAATGGGGATTTGTTTGAAGACATGGTGAGGTTGTTATATACATAGAGGCATCAAATGAAAGATACCATCAAAATTTGGATGCCTAAGAATATCGAATAAAAAAATTCAAATACAAGGGTGGAGGAAACCATTTAGTAAGAACAAAATAACTCTAATGCTACTAGAATCAACAATGCTGGCAATTATGAGCAAATCACAAAAGAAAAGGTAATTTATAGAGAAGAACCTAACTCACAATTCACTACTAAGTAGCCTATAACCAAGGAGATTACTCTACCTAAAGAGAAACTTGTAAGGAATAAGGTAACTGAACCAATATGTAGTAATGAGGAGGCTATGGAGAACTTGACAGATGAAACTGAAAGAAATGGGCATGATCCTAAGGTAAAGTGCCAATTTGAGGGATAGATGGATCCAGGAACTAGCAATTATAAATTAAAGAAGGGGGAAACCAAATAAAAAAACTCCTGATATTGTGCATTATATGGAATGTTTGTGGAATTAATTGTCCAAATAAACATTTTGCTCTAAGGGACTTCTTGGCAGTTAGAAAACGTTAATTTGTTGGTCTCATTAAGACCAAAATAAAGAAAGATAATTTCTTTAAAGGTCTAAAATTCTTACATGCAGATTGGACCTGTTTAAGTATTAATGGCATAGTCATTATCTCTTTTGATCCTACTCATTTACATTTATCCACTTGATTTTACTCAAATTAGCTTATTCACTATGAATTTATACTTAAATCCAATAAAATTCTTTAGCCGTCTCTATGATCTATGCTACCAATTGGGACTATTGACATGTGCTTAATTAATTATACATTTACTCTACAACACTTAGTGATTAATGCTATAAAATGTTTAAGAAACTCACTTTAGTTTATATTTGGTTTTAGGTACAATTTGGAAGCATAAGAGCCAAAGTGATTTATAAAAACATTCTTTATGCCATCCTATTGTTGTTCACACTCAATTGTCCTTGTGCAACAAGAAGGAGATTGATTGGGGTGAAGATGGGACAAGAAAATCCAAGGGAATGAAGCTTTTAAGATGATTTGGAAGATACACAACTGCATATCCATTCGGAAATGTTGACTTACACAACGGCACACCCAACCATATATAGTTATGAATTGGGGAGATTTCTTGCTATACACAGTTTGATACACAGCCATAGTTATGAATTGGGGAGACTTCTTGTAGCACCACACTCCCGCAAGACCCGAACCCGACATCATTGATGATATCCGAGTCCATGCCCAGCGAGGGTGGCGTGCTAATGCATTCAATCATTCATAGTCGGTATAATTTTTTTTATAACATAACATGCGGAATACATACTCAAATTGGGCCCCCATTCATTTATCATCATTTTCAATAATCATTCGGGCCCTTCCACAAATTCAAAGTACTTAAGTCAGTTTGACTTTATAAAAGATAGAATCAT
>JAOTAY010000155.1:0-17166 GCA_025629805.1 Erythroxylum baracoense | reverse complement strand
TGGACATATGAATTTGCGTATGGATAAGATTGAGTTGAAATTAGGTATACTTGAAAAAGCTATCGATTAGAGATGATAAATTTTGAACAGGAATTATGGTTACATATTAGTAAGATGCGTTATGGGATAAAAGCATGACGATGAATTAATAATAGTTAAGATACGCCCACGTTATGGTAATAAGCTCACGTTTATGACCTCTGAGTTGGACTCCAAAAATGGGGTCCAACACACACACATTGGGTTATCAACTTTTGATGCGTGTACTTTTGATGTATGATACTCAATTGTGCCTCTGTCTACATTGAGCTTGAGTTTACTCAACAAATCAATGCTTCTAGTGAAAATCTACCCATTAATTCAAAAATTTTATTTTCATGATCCGTATAGAGCGGGCTTAGGTTTACCAACAACCCTAACTCTAAAAGAATTCTGGTTCTCCCCATATTAATGGAAGGTATTAGTTTTCATATTATGTGTGAGGGATTTCATATTCTGGTCTCATCTGAGTCGTACGATTATAGTCACAATGACTATATGGTATGATTTAGGACACTTTGTTAATCACATTGAATCTATATCCATAACTATCCATCATCTCACCTAGCCAACCCTAGCATGCATTCTTTAATGCAACCATCTCATAAGGTTTTTATGTAAAGGTTGTGAAGTGTTATGCATCTAAACATTTGACGTTTGATTCAACTCTTGAACCAAGCTGCTTTCTAATGTTAGAATCGACTAATTTCTCAATCTATATGATTTCAATTCCAATTCAAAATACCAGTATACCAAGTGTAATACCCTCTACTCTGATGTACCAATTAAACACTTTAATTGTATTATGCTTGCCATATTTAGTCATACTAGACATGAAATATTCGAAATAGATTAATATAATATTAATCTCTTAGATTTCCAAATAATTTAAGAACATCAAACTATCACCCTAAGTATCTCTAGGTAATCTCCACTTCATCAAGATTACTTCGGCATTTGTCACATAACTTGTGACTGCCAAAACAATCAAGACAACTGAATATACCAACAAGATGCTAATTTGACATATTTGACATTTGAAAATTTTTGGAAACCTAATTTTAAGCAAATCAATTTAGCATGCGTACAACATCAAAATAACATATTTCTTATCACATAAAAAATGATTCGAGGCACTGAAAATAAAAACACACAATCACCACTTCAAACAAACCAGGTCCAACAGTTTTCTCAAAACTGTCCAGCTATATCTTTTTCTTGAAAAAATCATTGAATCAATTTCAATAAATTCTAAGAAATTACAAAGGCTATAACATGTTTCCAACATGTTCAATGAATTTTTCAGAATTTATTTTCAAGAAAAACTCAACCAACCTCAGTAACCAAGCCAATCCAAAATCTGTGTTCCTCAACACAGACATTCGCAACAGCATATAAGAAATTCTCAAATAAATATTCAATCACCTCGAAAACATTTTCCTTCTTCATAGACATTTATAAACATCTTTAAAAGGGGGTGGTGAAATAAAATCCTAAAAACATTTTTAAAATTTATTCTCGAATTTACAAGCATGCCTGTTCAAGTAATGTGCATAAACACAACAACCAGAACAGTAGGGAATTAATTAGCAAAAACATAACAAATCACATTGATAAATTTTTTCCTTCCATATCCATATTCAGCAACATCTCATGAGCAAATCTAGGAAAGAAAATTTCAAAAACAATATCACTGTACTAATTTCAAATTCAACACAATCAGAATGCACAACTATCACAACCAATTGCCAACATCACATATGTTATGGTGTCTCTTTTATACGGGGCATAAGTGGCTCCGATACCAATGTTAGAAAATCCTGGTGCGTGCATCGTATACACGCTGTGTGGAAAAACAAAAAAAAATTATTCTGGGACTTTCCTAAAGTCCAGGATCTATATGCCTATATAAGGAAATACCATTAAACATAGGTAAAAATTTCCAATTCACATAAATGTTAACACATATATATATAAGAATTCAAGGCATTTACGCAAATCGATCATTCATATAATAACCATGTACCTCGTGAGTAGTCTCCTTCGTTCTTCGATTTTCTACTCGTCGGGTTGTCACAAACTACAACGAACAAAATAGACTGTCTCTAATAGTATCCACGCAAAGATCAGAAAAACTAACTGAATCAAACTCTTTGATTCGAAAATAGCTTGAACAAAGACAGGAGTGCTAGCTCTTTTCTTTGTTCTATAGAGAGTAAAACGTTAATGTCAAATATAGGGCAAAAACGTGAAATCCAAATGGAGAGGAAGAAGATGAGAAAGATGGGTAAGAAATCGTGAAGAAGAAGATTACTAATTCATTTTCACTATTCACATCTTCTTACATGCATTTCATTTTTGTCTTTTGTGGTTTTGTCTTTTATTCATTAAGTACCATAAATGAAGCATTTTAAAGAAACCTCCCTTCTTTTTCAAAAAAAAAAAGAAAAGAAACCTCCCTTCTTCTTCCACGTTAACCAAATGGATCGTGATGAGATCGGGATATGTCCCGATGAAATCGTGACATCAGTATTACTGAAACAGGTCTATGGTGTTTTTCCACACCCGGGACCCGATAGAACCGATCTCAGTAGTATAATCACATCATAATTTCCTTCATGCTATGTCATATATCATGGACTTCATTAATTTGCTTATACATCAATATCAATTCATAAATAATGAATACCAAATTAATGAAATATGCTTTTCTTTATTATTGAAATTAACATTTGTACACAACTTCGTACAAAACGCGCTAAAGGCGATCGCCTTTAGGCCACTACTCTAACAGAAGTTTCATATGAACAAGACCGTGGCTGAACTTTTGGTAGAATTTGAGCATGTATTTCAAGAACCAACAAAACTTCTTCTAAAACATGACCGTGACCACCGCATCACCCTTGAACCATGAGCGAGATCATTAGTGGTTTGTCCATATTAGTACCCTCACTCTTAAAAAGATGAAATGGAGTGAGGCATTATTCGTCCCATTTAGTCCCCTTATTCGTCACCTGTTTTCCTTGTTACTAAATTTGATAAAAGTTAGAAATTTTGTGTTGATTATAGATCTTTGAACTCAAACATAAGCTTCTCATTCCAATTATTGATAAAATATTGGAGGAATTACATAGGTCACAATACTTCACTAAGCCAAATTTACGCTCAGGCTACCATCAAATCAAATTGTGCCTTTCAAATGTAGAGAAAACTGCATTCTACACTCGCCATGGGCACTTCGAATTCTTGATCATGCCCTTCGGCCTTTCCAAGGCTCCTAGCACCTTCCAAGCTTTGATGAATGAGGTATTCAGACCATATTTGAGGCAATTCATTCTTGTATTTTTTGACAATATTCTTCTTTATAGTAAATCATAGGCAAATCTCCTCTCATACTTTTGGGTTGTCTTTAGCCTACTTAGAGACCTCTAGGTCTTCCCAAAGAGATCCAAATGCCTTATTGCACATAAGCATATTTGGGCCACATCATCTCAAAAGAAGGAATGGCAATAGATCAAATCAAACTAATAGCAATGATAGAGGGGCCCAAGCCATGCACATTAAAGGGGCTTCGGGGATTCTTGGGACTTACCGGTTACTAAAGAAAATTTGTTCAAGACTACGGCACAATTGTAGGCCCCTTAATGGTAATGTTGCACAAGATTTCCTTTAAATGGACTTAGGAGGATTCCAACCCTTCGAACAATTGAAGGTGTCTATGTCTCTCACGCCAGTCCTAGTGTTGCCTAACTTCACCAAACTATTGATACTGGAGTGTGATGGTTCAGATTTCGGGATGGGCGGAGTACTTCGACAAGATGGCCAACTGATTAGCTTATTTTAGTAGACCACTTGCTTCTAGCTACGAAGGTGTACTAGGTTACGAAAAAGAGCTCATTAGATTGGCCAAGGCGGTGCGTCATTGGTGTGTTTATTTATGGGGACGGCAATTCTTAAATTAAACTGATCATTACAACCTCAAATACTTGTTGGAACAACGCATCATTACCTCACCATAATAGCATTGGTTGAGTAAATTAATGGGTTTTGATTTCACTGTAGAATATCGAGTCGACAAGAACAACAAGGTAATTGATGCTTCATCCCGCTGCTTGGAAGATCAGCCAGCCCTTGCAATACTTTCGATGCTGCTATTGACCCTGTTTGGCTCTGTCTGCAAGGAAGTCCACCAATACACTACCTACCAGCAACTCATCCAAAAGATCCAACATGGAGAGGTGATAGGACCTTAGGAATAAAAAGATGGCCTAATTTGTTTTCAAACGCAAAATTTACATGCTGTCAGACCCTTCTCTTTGCACCTCCATTTTCTTAACTGTACACAACAGTATCCATGGAGGATACCAAAAAACTCATCATCGCATAGTCCTGGATTTCTAATAGAAATAGATGAATTCCTGTTTTGATCTTAATGTGTAAAAATGTTCCATATGCCAATGCCACAAAATTGAACACTTACAGCCTGTTAGACTTCCACAGTCTCTACCTGTTCCACTGTAAGTCTAGTCAGACATTTCCATGGACTTTATAGAAGGGATGCCCACCTCTTAAGGGACAAATTTCTTGTTGGTTGTCGTTGACAGCTTTTCCAAGTATGCACCTATTCTTCCTCTGTCTCATCCATATATTGCAGTGAGCGTCGCTCGATTGTTTTGTTATCACATTTTCAAGCTACATGGTTTGCCAGAAACTATTGTGAGAGACCAAGACGTTACGTTTACAAGTTCTTTTTGGATTGAGTTATTCCGGTTAAGTGGATCAAAGTTTGCCTTCAATTCAACTTATCATCCACGGAGCGATAGGCAAACTGAGGCGGTAAACCGTACCATTGAGATGTATTTGCACTGCTTCTCTAGTGATCGGCCTTGTCACTGGAACCAATGTTTATCTTGGGCTGAATATTACTCAAGTTACCATTCTTCTCTGAAAGCCACACCCTTTGAAGTAGTGTATGGGACTCTCCCCACACTATGCTTTCTTATTGTCCAGGTTTGGCTAAGCTGGAAGCTGTAGACCAGGAACTAAAAACTCGTGATTTAGTAATCAAGGATCTTCGTGAGCGACTCCAAGCTCAGCACTCTATGAAAGCAATTTATGATGCTAAGCATAGCAAGGTTCAAAACGACGCAGAGGATTTGTTGCTTCTTAAGCTACAACCTCATCGCCAACTTAGTCTCTCCGAATAAAGGTACACTAAACTCTCCCCCCATTATTATAGCCCTTTTCACATCCTTGCTTCGGTTGGTACAGTAGCCTACGAATTACACCTAGTTTTTCATCTCTATTACAACCCTTCCATGTCACTTCTGTGCCTATTGAACTTGCATTACCAAACCTATCAAAAGGAAAACTTCATCCCCACACTCAAGCAATTCTTACCTATCATCCATGTAAGAACCAGTCCCAAGCCTTAGTTCATTGGGAGGGCCTTTCACCTACTGAAGCTTCCTAGGAGGATGTGAGTTTCCTTGGACCTGCTCTCCTTCCTTTGCGACTAAGGAGAAGAAAAATTTTAACGTGAGAATTGCTGTTATGAGCAACTCCAAGAGCAAACTCTTCGAGGGACAAGTGTAGTGTAGACGTGGAGTCCAAATGGAATGTTTGGGAGTTGACGTGAATCCTTTTGTTTCCAGCTACATCTATGGTTCTATTTTATTGCTCTTAATTTTATGTTTGTTAGTTTTATTTATGTAACTAGTTTGTAGGGATGGCAATGGGTAAAGTTCGGTTCGAGTATTACTCTACTCATATTCATATCCATTTTTTATGACTCAACCTATATCCATATCCATATCCATCGGTTTTTATAATTTACAACTCATATCTAAATTCATTAGATTGTTCGAGTTTTTAAATATCCATCAGATTGTATAGCACATAAAAATATAACTTCTAAATAGAAAATATAAATAGTAGACTTTGCAAACGCTCCAAATCAAAATTTGTTTAATAATAATAAGTCAAGATTTTGATTTGTATGTCTTAGGAATAATAAAAATCATAATGTTTCTTGCAAAGACAACATATATTTTTCATAATCAATAATTGGAACAAAAACTAAAATATCCAAAGTTTTAAATTATCTTTGCGTGAACTCCACAATATTCAAAACTCTATCTCTGTATCATTTGCATTATTATCATCTTATAAGAAAATAAAATATGATGAAAAAGGTGAGGACTGAGGAATAAAGTGGAGATTTTAAAGTTGTTTCTTCTAAGAAAATATTAATATTTTATTATATTTAATCATAAATATTCAAAAATACATAAAAAATAGAGTTTATAAAAAACGAGTAAGATATAGGTATCTATTGATTCAGGTTATCACTAGACCCATATTCAAATCCATATCTACATTCATTTTTCAGCATCCATTTAAAATCTATTTTTTAGCCTCCATGTCTATTTTTTCGAGTCGGGTAGTGCAATTATTAATCAAGTTAAAAACTCACTGCCATCCGTAGTAGTGAGTAATAGCATAGCCAGTGAATGTCGAATTACAAAAAGTAATTATTAATTCCCTGTCAGAGTTGTAAGTTAGAACAGAAAAGAGGAAAATCTGAAATTATTTCCAAAAAAATCAATGTTACAAATATCTATGGATTTTCTCTTAACAAACCCACCTTCGAATTACAACATAGGTCACAAATGAAGAAAGCATAAAAAATAATCTTCTATCCAAGAACCGTAGGTTCATAGTGTTGTTGTCAATCCCTCTATAACTCGATCTTAATTACGAGATCATAACATTGCCTGGACATTTTAGGGCCCATATCATGGTCAATCTTCAAAAAGAAGTCGAACTGAGATTTGAAATGGTAAGTTGACGTCAAAGACTGAAAAGAAAAGACGCTTTTCTTCAAACAATACATGTTTATGTTACACAAGACATATAGAAATGCTCAACTAGGAAATTCCTATGAACTAGTACAAAGATATACGTTATGGTTTCTAATCCTCTAATAGTACAAAATTGAGACCAACTTAATTCCCACCTTGGCCGAGATTGTGCCCTTTAATAACAGAAAAGGATTATTGTACATTTCAAGAGGCTGAAGAAGCTTCATGTCATCACCAAAATTCCACCGTGACTTAAGAAGAAACAGCATAATTTTGCTGCTATTTCATTGCTGTAATTAAAGTACGCAAATCGCAGCCACCCAAGGGCTCTGACAGGAAAATGTTACTCTGCAATGTCTAACACCTTTCACCTCTTTCTTTGTCCCTTTTTGATCCTAACAATTTTCCTACTGGCTTTGTCACCACCGCCAGCACCCAATGAAAAGCTCCCACCTGCATTAAACTCTAGACTTCCAGAAGCCTGAAATGGGGATGTATTCCGTGGAGCAGCTAAATTTGGTTGACTGCCAAACTGAAAGGGATTTGCCAAAGATGCTGTCGAAGAACCAAACTGGCCCAAACCAAAAGGAATGGCAGCATCGAATACAAAACCAGAAGATGGAGAAACAGCTGGTTGGTTAAATAATGGAACAGCAGGTGCAGATGCTTGAACTGTGTCCTCAGCCATGCTGTCCTCCACATTCATTTGATCATTATTACTGGATCCAGACGAACTAAAGGCAAAGGTGGAGTTCGAATTGCTAAAAACAGGTTGCATTGAAGTAGCAGGTGCAGGTGAGCTGAAAGGAAAAGTGGAACCAGAAGGAGCATTTATCAATGATCCAAACACCATGGATGTGTCACGTGTAGCAGTGTGAGAAACAGAGGCACCAAATACAAATCCAGCAGACGATGATGAAGAGCTGAAAGTGGAGACTGAAACAGGAGACCGAGGTGTCTGCCAGCTGGCACCAAAAACAGTAGAACTGGAGGCACTACTACTGATGACAGTATTGACACCAGAAGCAGGTGAAGACAAGGCCATGCCAAAAGTAGCACTAGAACTGAACATGTCACCCAGAGAACTGGACGAATTAAATAGGGAACTATCAGATACTAAGGGTGTATTTCCTGCCAACCGAGATGAAGACAATGACACAGATAAACCAGATTGTGTAGGCATGCTTGGGGTTGAAGAACTAATCCCACCTGCAGATGTTTGAGCACCACCATCACCGAAAGAATTAGTACCTCGAGGTTGATCAGCTGAAGCCACAGCATTGAAGTTGAACATATTACTTCCAGTGCTTGTGAACCCTGAAGCTGTACCACCAAAAATGGTGCTCCCTGAGCTTAAAGTTGCAAAGGAAGAATCACCAAAAAGGGGTCTCTCAGTGCTAGTAATTGCTGGTGATGTACCATCCAAAGAAGTACCATTTACATCAACTAGGATAGTCCTTTTGGTCCTGGTTTCTGCCGATACATCCACACATGCTAACCTGCATGAGCTTTCTGGTTTGGCATCTGAAGAATCATCAAATTTCACAACCAATGAATCACTAAAAACTGCTGAAGTAGAAGTAGAGAAGGCAAAATTTGGAGCTTTGTCTTCAGTTTTAGAATTTAAATCCAACATTGTGGAGCTACCATTTGGCTCCTTTTGTGAAAAAACTTTATCCCCAAAGTTAAATATAGGAGGAACATTTAATTCTTTTGGTGAAGCATCTTTATCAGATGGCGCAGTTGATGGACTAAGTATAACAGCCTGATGGATAGTCACACTGGGTGAAGTTGCATCCTGGAAAGTAGTACCCTTCTTTTCCAGGATAACATACCCATCAGGGACTTTGTCAGATTTTGTATTCAGTCCAGAACTTGTGGGCCGGATTACTTCAGGAGATGCTGGAGATTTTGCTGGAGTAGCAATCTTAGTAAAATTCACCTTAGTTTCAGTCGATGCACCTCTCTTTTCTCTTACCTCACTCAGTGTAGCAGATGCAGTCGCATCATCATCATCAAGCTCCAGGTAGTCCTACATCATTGTTGTCAAAACAATATCAAGATTAGCTTCTATAAGAAATTATAGAACTAACTTCTTCCTTCAAAAACTAGTATCATCCAGAGAAATAAAAGTCTACAAATGTAGCAATGTCAACAATCAAAGCTGAAAACTAAACGTCTATTAGTTTCCATTTATGTATTTTATTCCTACTTTTGTTTTCAAATTTAGTATTAAAAAAAAACCTGTTTGTTTGAATTTTTGGTTTTTGTTTTTAGTTTTGATTTCTTCCAATTTTCAAAGTTTATGAAAACAATAAAAAGGGGATTTTCTTTTTTATTATGTTTCTTTTCATAATTTGATTTACTATCAACTAAATATAAATTCTTTAATTATTTCATGTATTAATTTAATAAAATTATAAATAATTTAATTTAATATTATATTTTTAGTTAACTAAAATTATATTTAATAATTTGTTTAGTTTTTGTAATTATTTTAATTTATAATTATTAATAAATAAAATTTATTTTTAATTTTTTAATTTTAATAAAATAAAATAAGTTTTATTAATAATTTATTAATAAATACTACATACGAGATTAAAATAATTTTAATCAATTAAAAAATTATCTTTCAATTTTATCTAATATATAATTATCATATAAAAATAATATACAATAACATTAATAACCAAACAAAAATTTATTTTTATTAGAAAGAAAAACATAAAATAAAAATAAAAAACTAAAACTAAAAATAAAAATAAAAACTAAGAACTACAGGAAAATAGAAGAGAAACCAAAAAGGCACCCAAAATTGAAAACTACATACGATCTCATGAGAAAGAGAAACTACAATCTAACATGGACATGGTAAAAACAAGATAGATTAATCAAACTCCTAAATGTACCAGCTTAATGTTATCATATAAACGAAACTTAGAATGCAACCACAAATACCTCATGGGCGCTCATCTGAAAAGAGTGTTTCCTTTGGGAAGCAGGTCGATCAACAGACTTCATGGTCGAAAATGACACAGCTCTGTTCTCATTTTCAGCAACCTCCACTGCTGCATCAACTTCATTGACTGCTGAAGTTGACTTATCTTTAGTAGTACCAAATATTGTTGGCTCATTTTCTTTAACCTTGTCTTGCTGCCACATCGTGTCTCGTGAATCAGATGAAGGCTTCTCCCACTTAGCATCCAACTGATTTTTACCATGAATATTACCCAAATACTTATCTATGTGATCCAACCTTTTAAGAGCCGGCCCAAGTACCATCGGCGTAGGCAACTTGGTAGGTGATTTCTCCCTTGATGGGACCAACGCATCCAGTTGCCGTAAAATCCTCGAAGCCATCTCACTGGACTTTGAGGGAACACGTCTAAGACCAGATTGAAGAATGCTGTTCTCCTCATTTTCAATCAATGTTTCACCGCCTGAAGCAGGGATTTTCTCAGGGACAGGAGGTTGAGCAGAATCAGAACCAAAGCCAGTTCCTCGGATAGAAAGAGCTCCTGGAGTATGCAAGTTATTAGACTTCTGACGAATTCTACGTATTGCATCAATAGATCTGTTATCATTTTCCAAGACTGAGCTCCTCCGCTTTAAAACCTGCAAAAGGGAAAGAAGAAACTAGTCGTATCTCCACAAAATGACAACTGAAAAGATGGACATTGTGTAGCTGATTTTGGCACTTGTACCCCTATTTTAGAATCAGTCCATTTATTCCCTCCCCATGTGCTTTGAGATAATGACGGACCACTAACAGCATTAACAGCAGTTCCAGCACCCTAAAAATTATTAGATATGTTGAATTATAATCAGTATTCCAACGGAAAATAACAATATTCAAACAGTGCAACAATTCAACCTCAAGGTTGGTAGTTGAGTGAACTCTGGAATATGGCGTTCGAGCCATATTGTATATTGCAGACCTGCCTCGAGACCTTGGTGTGACAACACCATTTGCAGGAAACCCAGGAGGCCTTGACAAAAATGATGTAATTGGTGAATCTAAGGAATAAGTCATGTTGGTCTGTGAACGAGAACCATCCTTCGCTAAATGACTACGCAGAGTAAGTGTTGACGGAGAAACTTTTGCAAGCCTACTATGCATGTACGATTTTGCTAGATTTGCAGGTGTAGATGCATCTTCAACAACAACCTGAGAACATTTAAACAGTAGGAAGGAATTAGATATATATACAAAAGTCCATATAGAATAATAAGGGTTTGTGCAATTCACCATTAAATAAGAAAGTCATAAAACCAAAAGGAAAAGAGCATGCATACACAAAAATAAGACAAAGTTCAATCAAATATTCCTATAATAGAGCTCACAGGTGCTGGGATGAGGCGACATTCAATCCGGTTATCATTAGCTAGCACATTGGGAAATTCCTCAACTTTACTTGGACCCACTTCTGAAGCTGTCACATTAGAATTGTTCTCTTCCTCTCCAATATCAGCACTTCTTGATTGCAGCAAGGCTGTCAGCTGATCAATCTCAGATCTTTGGAGTACATCCAGAGAGTTTGTATGAGATCATCAGAGAATATTATAAAGGTCACCATGCTACTCAATGAAAAATATCAACATGAAAAAACACAGTACTACAGAAATTAGAGATAGAGATAAAGAATACACCATATAAAGTTTATTCAGTTTGAAATTTTGGCTGTTTTCCATTATTTCAGACTCGTATTAGCATGGACAATGCTTGCAGTCAATTTTGGTGAATATAACAATGTATAACAAATGAGTAGTCTCAAGAAGAGATGTAGCAGATACGGACGTATAAGCCCAGTAACTTATCAAGCAAAATGGGAGGAGTTATACCAAAAAATCATAACTATTGCATCGTTGGAGATATACAATTACTAACCTTGTAAATGTCTTCTGTTTGAGAATTAGTTGCAGTTCCGTAAACCCATTCCCATCAGAACTATCAACTGGAGCATCACAACCATTTCCAGCCACACTTTTTGTCTCAGAAGATCCCTTTCAATAGGAATTTGTAAATAGATAAGTGACATATTTCAGACTATGCCTTTGAAAAAAAATGGCATCTTTTCATACAATATACAGTCAGAAAAAAAAAAGATTAAAAAAGGCAAATAATCAAAAAAGAAACAAAATAGCAGCTAAGAACATGACAGGAAAGACAAAAGCAACCACCAAGGACTAAAATATAGAACAAAAAAATCAAGAGAATGGTCAGGTAATCCATAAAGAATCAGAAGGCACTCCCCCATCATCAATCCTAAAATGCAACTAAAGTAGTTGATCTTCTAAATAACCCCATAAGTGAAACAAGTGTTTATTCAAAGAGAGTACAAGGAAGAGATAGGGGACAAACTACAATTCTTGGTTTTACTGATTTACCAATGAAAATTTTATCCATATAACGAGGGATATATCCCTACAGTGCTCTGCCTTTCAATTTGTCAAGCAAGACCAGAATCAACATTTCTCCATCCGCATCAGAGAGAATCCACTAAGATTAGGGCTTCCCTTCACACACAAAATTCATCAAGATTTAGCAGCCCCCAACAAATGCTCAGAATTGTCTAAAAACCCTACTAAGCAATCAAAATTTTGGTGGAACTCTAGCCATCTGAAACTTCCAATATAAAGCCTAAAGTCCAGGAATTCATCACAATTAAGCCCATTTAACATGATGTTTCAACGAAAAACGCATATCCATCTAAGCTGCTCCTACATATAATATCAAGCAATAACTTTGAAGGAAAAATTATACATCACTAAGAAGCTATTGCAAATCTTCTGAATAAAACTTGCAGACATCAGTATCCTACAGTGAAAATTAACATCATCCAAAAGTGTAATATATATATATATACTCTCCTCAACTGGCCTCTGCTTTAAGTCCATCGCATAAAGCAATCTCAACAAATTGACTATAGCATCAAAGAAACGCAAATTTTAAAAGGTGATGATACTTACGGTGGCAATTGCTTCCTTTTGCTTGTCCATTGTTCCCTGGTTTACCTCTGGTTAAGAGAAAAACAAGCCAAGAGTTGGAACAAGATCTCTTGAAATATTAACATAGAACAACAGGTTAATGTGATTAAACTTATTTTCATACATGAAAAGATTTAGTCAGAAAAAAATATTGAAAGATGAAAATGGCTACAAAGTTTCAGTTCGCATAAATGACCTCTTTAATTCATCAAAATACGATGTTTACATAATGAATTCAATGCCGAAACTAGAGATGAAATAGTGGACGAAGTCCAAACTTTGATAACTCCATCTCCATAAAATAAAGAAACAATCATTAAATGGCTCAATTGACTAAAACCCAATTTTTACCAACAAAAACGAAAGAAACCAATTTTTAAAATTAGGATACAAAATGGAGGAGAAATAACTTCCATAAATACCAAAGTAACCGAAGTAAAGAAAATAACTGCACCTGGGACCGACGGCTGCGACGGAGAAAGTGGAGGGAGGCGTTTCCGGAAGAAGGAAGCAAAGAGTCGATGAGCGCTAGAGGCAATGAAGCGCTGAGTTGGATCCACCAGCTTCGATAACCAACCATTGTTGTTGTTATTGTTGCTGCCACTGGCAAGACTAGGGTTTCGAATTGCAGCCTGAGGGCGATCATAAGGAGTTGTCTGAGTGCTCCTTCGAAACGGCCTCTTGCGAAGCTTTCCGAAACCTCCCCCGTCTTCGTAGGGATTGGCTATCCGTTCTCGAGCCGGCGCCATGGAGGCGCTTTCCTAGGGCTGCAGTAGCCTGATGTACAGAGAGGCACCGCAAGAAAAAAGAGGAGGAAAGAGAAAAAGAGGACGTGAATTAGGGTTTAAAATAATTTAATACTTTCTATGAGACAAAAAAAAAACAAAAAAGAAAGAAACGGAGCTAGGAGGAGGGACATCATCGGCGTGCGAAGGCCGGTAGATGTGTAATTTGGAATTTCTAACAAAAACTCGAGACATGTCCGTGGTAAAATTGTTTTGTTGTGCTTCAAGATCATGCTATTTTCCGAATGGTCCTGGCTCGGAAAAAACTCGAAAGAAGAATGAGATTGTAGTTCAAAATTACTAACCATTAGTGGCAACATCAACCTTACTATCCTCTTTAATGAACGGAGATTCTTTCTCTGACTATTTAACTATGAACATATTTTTACTACAATAAACTGTGTTAAATTCGTTCCTCTCTAGACAACATTGATGAGCATTGTAATCCCTTCGAATTACTGGGTCATATGCCTTTGCTCGTGAGGTTTCAAATCGAGCCTCGACATGTTGTCAATGTTTCTAATATTCTATCTCCATTTTATGCCGTCAAATTTTATAAGTCATTATTATTAGACTAGATGTTTAATAATTTAATTAATTTGGCACTTATTATATTTTAACCTTAATTTAATTTAGATTGTGACATCTTAAAATATACTATTTTATCATAACCTCCCTTTAAAAATATTGCAATCATCTTTTTGGTAAGCAATGTATACTATAATGTCTAATTTTATTATCCTTAATCTATGGTTATTTTATGTTTTAACATAAAGAATAGCAATACAAAAATAATAAAGAAAGAAAGAATAAAATATCATTATTGCAAGTCTTGAATCTTGAATCTTTAATGAATCTCTGATGAAATCTTGTCTATCTTCCAAACCAATGTAGAACAACTTCCAAATGACTTTCCAACACTTTCCAACTACTTCTTGGCCAAGAAGCTCTTCTTCTTTTCTTTTTATCTGAAACCTTAATCTTTATAAGCGGTAGGGCCTTAATATGGGTTCGTGTAACTGGTCCTGTTGTTTTTGGTAAGTCCTGTAAATTTTTTAAAATTCTTCATTGTCAATATGGGACCAATACGACGGCTCGGCATATGGGTAATGTATTTATTGATGTTGGGGTAATACGAGGGTGTGTAGGATTATAAAAGAGAAATAGAAGCGACCAATATGAAACATGGCCATAACATGGTGGTGAGTAGGTACCATATTCAAGGATCCTTCTTCAATTCTTCTAAATTTTCTCTAATTCTTCTCTAACTTCACTTCTTTCCCCTTGAAGAACTAGAAATAAGAACTAAAATAAAAATACTTCTCATTTTTAGTATCAAGTCCTTTAAAAGTGTCCAAGATACAAGCAATATAATGCGAAAAATTTAGGAAGGGAGTGGATGTTTTGATTTCAACTTATCTATTGCCAATAATTCCTAAGTAAATTTGTTAAATACTCAATTTACTAAAGTGTCAGCTTTCTAGCTTATAATTAGCATTTTTGTAAGGCTTTTAGCCTACCTATACATCAATACAATTCATTTAAATTTTAAAAAGCACACTATGAAAATAACACTGAAAGTATTGTTTATCTAGCATACATCAAACTCCCCCGCACTTAAGCAATTACTTTTCCTTAAGCAAACCAATTCTGTCATTACATCTCAAATAAGAAAATTTTGAAAAAACAAACATACCAATAAAGAGTTTCCATTATTCATCCAATCATAAAGGTCATCCAATTGCTATGCAATTAACTACTTGTATCAATTCACAAGTTGATTTAATTCACTTCTTGATCCTTCAAAACCTTAACCCAAATCACAAAAATTAATTACATGCTCAAAATGAATATACACAAGATAAAATGCTTCAACTCTTGAACATATTCATTATCCTTATTAATAGGAGAATTTAGAGCTTCTTTGAAAACTCAACTATCTTTTTTATGCTAGAGTAAACACCTTACCATGAATACCTGATAGGTGCATAATTGATCATAATTTTACCTCATATTTGATGTGTTTTTGCTTTATATTTGATACTTTTAGTTTATATTTGGTTCTTAACCCCTCTCCAAGTGTGTTTATAGAGCATAATTGCCTTCATGGACTAAAAAGAGAAGAATTCAGACAATATCACTACATAAATTGAAGATTTGAAGTGTAGAAAGGATGCACAACCGTGCACATGGCCGTGCACTTCCCATAGCCTATACATCTTCACGATTCTTATATTTTTTGGTTATGTACCATGCATAGACCTTGCATCTGCCTAGAACCATAAATTTTATTATAAACAGACGTTTTGGAATGAAAAGACTAAGAGGAGTCGTAGGGGAGACATTAAGAGGTGATTTTAAACATAGAATTCATTCTTAAGGGACAATTTTGGTCCAGAGAAGTGGAAACTTGAAGATTTCATTGATAGGTCCACCAGAATATAAGATCAACTTCCTAAATCACGAGAATATGCGATAAAAGACAATAAGAGAGATTTAAAACTATGAAACCTTTGTTTTCTATTTGTTTTTATTTCAATGTATGTTTGATTTTGTGCTCAATTATGTGTAACTAAACGTCCAGTTAGTATTTAGGTTAGATGAACCTTGTGTTAACACTAAGATATGATTTGATTCTTTTATTAATGCAACTAGTTTGATTGTTATACTGGACTCGATTACGTGTTTTATTTATAATCTGATTTCAGATGTAGAGATTGAGAAATCCTAGGTTGAATAGATCTACTGTAATTGGAAGGATTTGATTGCAACCCTAGAGATAGGATGACATAAATCATCCAAATTAGGGTTAAACCTAATAGAAGAACTATAAATCAGTAACACAATCCTATAAAATGTAACCTAAGTAATTCAGTTAGAAACCTTGGGATTAGTTGTTAGTAGAATCAAGGTTAGCTACTAGCATACTATAGGAGTCTCCATGATCCAATAAATCAATAAAACAATTGCATAATAAAAGGTCCAATAATATTCATCTTTTGGAGGTCATCAGTTTGATAGATTAATCAAGGACCTAAAGAAGGAGTTCTGTAGTAATGGTGTAACACCCCACTCCCGCTGGACCCAAACCCGATATCGACGGTGATATCCGAGTCCGTGCCCCGCGAGGGTGGTGTGCCACATCACTAAACAATCAAACAGTCGGTATATCTTTTTTTTAAACCATAAACATAAAGAACAGAAAATCGTTAACCAAAACGGTTCACTTTGTTTTATAATCATTTGATACAAACAATGAAATCAACGGAACTTTTATTAGCCACTTGGGCCCATTTCAAATTACAAAATACAATCATTTCCAATCAGAAAAATTATTACAAACTGTAATATTCAATTACAAATAATACAACGTTTTTGCAGAAAATACATTCAGTGACAAATAAAGAAAAACAATGCAGACGCGAACTGATCCCGACCTCTAATCCTGTCTCGCATGCAATAGGCATACTCCCGTTGCCTAACGGGGT